>SNQJ01S0045612.1:0-24977 GCA_010110895.2 Picea sitchensis | reverse complement strand
CGTGAGAATTTGTTCTTATCTTAGCAATGCTTATTTTTTTCTTTACACTTGGCAAAACAGAGAGATAATTTTGATCTTCTAGATTAGGGTTGATTGCATCTTTATAATACCTTAATTTTCTTTTTTCCTCTAACTCTTTATCACACCACATTTTTTTCTTAAATTTTGATTTGACGTTTTTTTTAATAGTATCCTTATTCCGCGAAATGGTTTCTTCCATGATTCCCCAATAGTTTAGCCAAGATCGGGCGTCTTTATGTCATCCTCGCTTGAGTCGATGGTGGTTATGATTTGATTTTGAAGCAATTTTAGGCAGCCTCTTGTCTTCCATGTTGTTTAACTTGTTCTTATACATTAGGTATCTAGTCATAGCCATGCTCTCAATGGGGGAGAAGCTTGTTTCTATGAGGAGGATGGGATAGGGTGCATTTCCTTTAATTTTGAGATTATAGGTGATAAAATTCTTTTGTATTTGCTCCATCTTTTTCCAAGATTCACGAAAGATACTAGAGCCCCAGACTTCACATCCATAAAGAATAACATGTGTAACAAGAGTCTCAAAGAAGAGTTTCTTTTTATACCAACTCCAAATATCAACTGATTTAAACAAAATTTTGTCTTCATATACATTCACTCTTTATTTTATCACAATGTTTATTTCCTTCCATACATTTACATTCATATTTTATTTGCTTTGAAACATACACATTTTCCATTACAATATTTAGTAATTCTTTTCCCTTCAAAAACATTTTAAGAAATTAAATTGAAATAATTAAAAAATTGAATTGAAATATTTAATAATATAAAAATTAATTTTTAAGATGACATTTTTTTTTACCCTATAAAGATGTATAGGGTCTAAAAAGTTAATTTAAAATGACTTAAAATTTAAAAAAATTTGTTATTATAATCAATATGAAGAGATATTATATTATAATTTATTTTTTAATATTTGATAGTAATGTATATCAATTTATTATTAGTTTTAATTTTAAATTTTAAATACAAATGTGATTCATTGATTATTAATAATGAGACAATATAATTTTTAACTTATTGTAATGTGAAATATGTTTTAATAATTTTAATATTTTTTATGATTTGTTTTTTTTTAAATCTTAACTTATCCTTAATATAATATTAAAAATAAAATGTTGGTCACTTCAAATCTCATCTCCATTGTACGTTTTTGAAACTTTAATAGAATAATATCTAAATCTTGAGAGTTCTATGAAAATGATGAAGAAAATGATAAATAGTAAATTGTGATCGCTTAAAATATTATCTACTTGTTTTTTCGTGTCTTCAAAACTTGTGAAATGCTTGAAAACTGAGAGCTACATTTTTCAAAACATGTGAAATGTTTGAAAACTAATAGATAAATTTTTCTATTAATTAAGTTAAGATCATTTTTTCTTTCCTCATTTTCTAAACTTACCCAATGAGGATCCACACTTGATTATTGTCATGTATAAACATAATTATATAATTTTCAATCATAGCCTTCACATGAATATGTGTGTTGTTTCAGAGTCTATACTTAAGGCTATAGAGTATAGAGTCCAGGTATTCCAAGTGAGTGAGTGATTTAAAAGGGAAAGAATGATCTTCAGGAAAAGGAGCTATGGTTGATATCTGAGTTGTCTTTGTCTAGCTTCCAAATGTTCCTAGATGTTTATATCTTGTTCAATGGTTGCCCACAAACGTTCAAGTTCCACCCGGGTAGTGGCAGTTTTCAGTGTGGTATCAAAAAGATTTAAAGCGATGGTGATTTGATTTGAAAGACTGGGATTAATATTGGGTTGTCTTACAACGGGCACAATTATGAAGAAACAGAGTTTTTAAAGAGTCTGACGTTTGAAAAAATTTGTTTCAATTTTAAATTATATAAGAAATATTTCTCGGACCCAAATTAACAGTATAACAAATCCAAAGGCCTTTTCCCGTAACTGAGTTAATTTTGAAAGGTTATGCATGAAATGTAGGAAAACATTAAGCTGTCAACAATGTGAGGCTTCAATCAAGGAAGAATCTCACCCTGTAATAGAAGAAGAAAATAGACCAGAAAAATATTGACGGAGCATAAAATATAGAAATCCAAATAGTCCACAGGTCGTGTACCTGCTGATAGCCGATACAGAGGAAAAACTACAAACGATTTAGATGACTAAAAAGTTGATCACCACAGTAGAGGTTGTACTAATTTGCGGCTAAGCATTCATCAAGATATACATAGAAAAATGAAATTCGATATGAAATAACAGAGAAGAACACATAAATCAGTCTTCATGGAATCTGGAGTCTTTGAATTGCTTTGTATTAATTCTAGCAAAGGAAATGTATCTATTACAATTGGCCAAAAAAGAAAAAAAAAAACCTTTTCCTTTCGTTTCAAAATGCATATTTATACAAGCTTAAAAAACACTTCAAATTCCATTCGTTCTAGAAGCCTTTGATTACAAATGAGGAAATGAAGTGTTTCATTTCCTTGCTCTTTGTCTTCCTCCATGCAGGCATAGTGCCTTCCTTTATTTGTTCCTTAGTACCCATAAATAGAATGGAATAACGATTGTCATCATTTAACACTAGAAGCCTACCCTTTCCCCTGCTCAACGCAACTGACACACCTTTCAATCAACTGGGCTATCAACTTGGAGGGCTCTTCTTGGTTGTTTGCCTCAAAAGTGTAACAATTCTTCGCCAGCTATGGAAATCGTCTTCTTACTTGTCGGTTTTCCATGATGATGGACCATAATTGTAAACTTGGTTTTATTAACCATTTGTCCACTTGGCCAAATTCAACCTGACTCAGCTGGGATTTTTCAACTTGTTCCTTTTCAACATTCTCCTTGATATCTAACAAGTGTTTGGCTATGTTAATTTTGCCCAGTGTCCCAGCACTATCTTCCTTATCAAGGTTCAACAATTTTTTATTTATCAAGCCGAATGTCTCTTCACAAGAGTTCTTCATATCTTTAGCTCTTTCTCTGCTCTCTGATATGCTATGCTCCCACACCTTCAATAAGATATTTCCCCTGGTTTTCTCTGGGATGGATAATCTGGCACTACCGACCATTCCTTCCTTTGTTGTTGCTACAACAGCCTCCTGGAAGGCAATTCGAGCTGCCCCAGCTTCTCTTTCTCTCAAAGAGATATCCTTTAGTGCTTGATCAATCATCTAAAAGTGACTTTGGATGATTTCGACTTTGGCAAGCAATTCCTGCTGAGCTATTTCCACCTTCTGTTGGATCTCGGTGGCTTGGGATTGGAATATGTTTATATCTATGACCTAGTTCTCGACAGAATTCAATTTTGACTGCAACTGTTGTATTAACTCCTGTTGTTGACTTACCTGCGCTTGGTTTATCTGGGCCGACTAATGCATTTGCTTGAACTCAGCTCTAAGTTGTTTGATTTCCCATTGGTCAGCTTCTCTGGCCTCCTCGAGACCTTTGTTCACCTGATCCTTGGCATTCGCTTCTGCCATAACTACCCTAGCCTCCAACTTACTAATCAAGAGGTTCTTCCATTTCAACTGCGCCTTCAGAGTTCCAACTGAGTACTGATTGGTCGTAGCATAAGATCCTAATGTTCCCGCTATCTCCTTGGCGAATTCTTCCTCTTTCACGACCTTTCCATCTGTCATGATTTTAAATTTTTTAGCCACTATGCCCTCTCTTTGATATAATTCTTGCTTCACCACGGCCTTCCTTTTCTTATCAAATAAAAATTTATTAGGAGGCAACTCTTCTACAGAAATGGGCGTCAGTTCTTCATTGAAAATCCATCCCTCATTGGGGTTCCCCTTTGTGAACTGTAAGGGTGTGATAACAACAATCAGATTGCCAATTTCCTTGGATGATTATTTAGGGTAGCGTTTGTAGCCAACTCACTTGATGTGATCGGTGGGGTGTTGCCTACCTTTTGCTAGGGTATCTCTGCTTGACTTAGTACCTACTCGCCCGACGCAACTGCCTCTGGGTTTTTCTCTCTTTGATCGGGGATTTCATCTCTCTGTTCCGAGGCCTCCCCTTCCTCTGTCCCTTCCTGATTTTTCTCCTTGCCAGGACTTGAGTTCTTTGAGCCTTTGGCTTCCGCCTGCTGTGTGTCTAGAAGCTTTGGAGTTTTTTCCTGTAAGATTAGGGGGAGACAAATCTTCCGATGCTCCTCGAATTTGAGTAAATCGGCCATATCTCCGGGTGGCAAGGCCTGAATCTGACTCAAGACTTCAGAGTAGGACATCGCACCTCAGAAGATTTCATCATGAGGTGAATCCTCATGTTTGTATCTCTTCAGGCCACAATTTTCCAAGTGATTACTCACAACCTTATTAAGGTCATTCTTTTTTAACTCAATGTTCACCAACTTCATTTCCTCCAAGGTTGTGGCCTCATCTTTGGCATGGCCAAAATCTAATAAAGAGTATGAACCAAAATGAATGGGGAAGGGTGGCCATACCTTCTTCGATAGTCCTTTGATTTCTTTGCTTATCCCACCAAGCACAACTTGCCTGGCGATCTCGCGACATATTAGCTTATCCGGTAGGAATAACGACAAAGCATGGGGGGGAACAGAGGTGCCGAAAACCCTGATGTATGAAAACTCTACTTCTATATACCAATCTGCTACATTACTCAGGTTGGCCATGATGTTATCCGAAATCTGGGGAGATGGATGGCGGAAGATAGAGACATGCATCGGTACCATTACCCAGTTAAAAATCTAGTAGATGAAATCTTTGGCCTTGTCCTCCCAAAGTTTCGAGTGGTAGACATGGATAGGCTCAACATTAGATGGAGTTCAACTCCAACTCATCAATGGGAAGGGTGTCATGAATAAAAAAGCATCCATGATGTAGGAAGACATAAAGAATTAAGATGCTCTCCCGCTGGCTTTCTGTGCTCGATATTCAGTAATTCGACTGGTGAGACTGTCCAACATCAATTTGGCCCAGTTGAAAGAAAAACCTTCAGAAACTGTATGAATGAGCGGTACCCATGGGAGGAAAAAGTGAGTAGTTTCCTCTTTCTCATACAGTCTACAGGCCATCATCACTACATACTTGAATTGTGTATCTAAAGAGGAGATTGAATAAATTCCATGAGTATCGGCCCTGAATTTTGTGGGGTGAGAAACCCACTCTTTGATCATATCGGATAAATTTCTTCTGTACTGCTCGCATTCCTTCTTTTTGAACCCCTCTAAGAATTCGGCATTGTAAGTACATCTTGGTGTGGTTGACAATTTATACATTGCCTGTAAGTGCTCTGGTCTGAAAGACCCAACTGCTTCCCTCTGTTCATTGAAAATCATCCTAGTCAGGATGTCTACATGGTCCAGTGCCCATCTGACCATATCATAATAGGGGAGAATCCGTGGCCTTGCTTCTATTTTGTGCATCTCTGCTTGAGCAACGATTTTGTATTTGGTGGGCATGTCATCGTCCTCATTATCGTAGGAATCATCTGGGAAATTTATCACCTCAGGCTGCAGAACATTGGAAATATGCGTCCATGTTTTGATAGTATTGATGCTTCGAGGCGAAGTATCAAAACAAATATCTCAACCTTGGCCTGATCTCTCGGTGGCTGCCTTGGGCGCTTTTCGTGGAGCCATGATGTATAACCTTGCAATTAGATCCCCTGTTGTAAAAGATTGAAAACACAAACAGAAGTTATCCTGGTGAAATAGATTTGCGCACAATAGAAAGGAAAGCTGAGATAATGAAAGAAAACCTTTTTCTTAGATAGCTTAAGTTCGTGCTAGTCCTTGGTGACAGAACGGTTAAATCGTTTAATGGAAAGATTTTAGCAAATAAGTGGGATCTTATTGTCAGTCACCTCACTGAAATTCAAATAAATGCCATAAATATTTGACGACTCGTAACTTGGGAAAAGACAAGAAACGTTTAAAGCTTCATCTGTAGATTGTACGGCTAAAAGTTACTCAAGGACTTAATTAGTCCAGTTTAGCTCTTTTAATTGTGTGCTTTTAGTCCTTAATCCCCTTTTCGGTGCTCACCGTATCGGATGATTTCGCTTCTAGCCTTTGAGACCCAAAAGCCCAAAATCGCGATGGTGCGATTTGATTTATAATCTGTGATTTGACTTAAGATTTTAATTAACCATGCTTAATTAATGAATATCGTGACTTCGGGGATCATAGTTACAAAGGTGTTTTTCTTTGAGGTAAGAATCGTCGAGTTGCGAAATTGCGATAAAGACTAACTACAGTTTAAAGTGATTACTCTTGATATTAACCTGAGTAACTTGAAATGACTTCACAACTTCGCATCTCAAAGGTTCGGAAAATGTTCGACGAGTAACTCCCGAAATGCGAGAGCACGAGGTAATAACATCTGATAATCCTTGCTTAGAGGTTCGATAATGGTGATTAGAACTAAACCTTTATCGCCATTTCACGCTTCGGGATACCGGGGCTTTGGTAGGTACATTGTGAAACACACGAGATCCTGAAGTCCGCCTTTTTGGGCTTAAGTATAACCTCTTACTTATTTAGAAACAAGGGCGGTTCCAACCTTTGAACCTAGAGTATAAAAAAAAATAAAAAATAAGTGGGTTCCAACATAGGATCCATCTAGGGATATCGTCTCCTTGCAGGACGAGAAGAACAGTAGACCAAGTGCCTATATTGGGTAAATGGAGTTGTTATTTTGCTTCTGCGAAAACTAGCTTAGAAAGAGGGTACATTAAGATTTTGTCTTTATTTCCATAAAGCTTTCAAAACTCAAACGCTTTCTAAACTCAGCTGCATTCCATTCGGTAACTTTCCCTTACTCGATACTGAATTCGGGTATTCTTAAGATGATCAAAACAATCTTAGAAAATTCAACGGGTCCTGTGGGTTTTGTCTTGCATCAAAACGAAGTAAATTTGATGTTCTTAATCAGGGAGTCCTGCATGAGCTTGGGATGTAGATCCAGTTTTGAAAGAATTTGATTACCAGAGTACGGTGTAATTCATGTATGACAACCTTCCAGATATCTTAGATATTGCTTCACTGCCAGCGAGCCTATTCAGTACCCCGGTGCAGTTATCTAGTTCCATTTATTGAATTTCCTTTCACCACTTCAAAGTAATTTTGCATTTAAATGTTGAGATGAGGGAAATTATTTTATGAATTTCCTTTCATCATCTCTGCAAACTAGATGGGGGAAATCAATTTGAATTTCCTTTCACCATCTGCTGCGTATTTTTTTAAATGAAGTGGTGGCAATCAATTAGTATAAAGCATACCAAGGGTGATATATGTGTAATATTTGCAACAGAGGCTTATCTACTCGCTTTGATTTCTCTGGACCAACTTCTTCTTGAATTTCAAAACATCTTAGTCTGCAGGAAATTATGAGATAATTTGTTTCCAGGGATCCTCCTTTGAGCAAGACTTAATCTTTTGAAGCCCGTTAAAAAACCTAAGAGAGTTAGGAACAACCTACGCATAAATTTTCTCGGTAGGAGGTCGAGGAGCTGTGAAGGCTGTCTTATTTTCTAAGATTCATTTGCCAGCTTTCAAAGTTAAAGCATAACCTCTTCTTCCTATGTGGAGGCCAAGGGAAGGTGTCTGGGTTTCGAGGATAGAGAGCCAAGGATAGTGAGGAGATGACAGAGAAGGTTTTGAAATTTCAAAGGCTCGGGTGACATAATGCAATCCTGACTCTTAGAACTTTTTCTTGGAGACGCTTTACTTCCTTTTTTAATTTAATTTTAATTTATCGAGGTGAGATTTTTAGAATCCCCAGTAAAAAGTTATTTCTTTAATGACATGTCAGGTGAACATATCCTATTCATGAGACCATTGATGTGCTTAAGTGATATTCGTTTGAAACACAGACACTTCGGACATTTATACCTTTGCCTTACCATTTTGTTTTCTTCTTAACAAATTATCTTTTATCACCTGTTTCGGGCGAGTCAATTCCCGATACGTGACTGTTCGTTTTCTCCCTTTAGTTGTTTGGGTTGTAAGTCGTAATCCTGTAGGTAAAAAACATGAAGAGTATCAGGGCTTCAAGATTTCTGGAATTCAACATATTGAAAAATTTTGTATCCCTACTTCTAGAAAATCACTAACCTATTTTATTTGCAATGAAAGTAAAACTTACCAAAAAGCTAAAAAAAAAACCAGTATATACAGTGGAAATTTGGAAAAACACTCAATGCATGTAGTGCTTCAAATAACGCTCGTTGACAGGGGCGTTGAGGATTTTACCGTCCAGATTTTATGATAGAAACGAATTCTTCCTTTCAGAAGATGTGACTTTGAATGGTCCATACCAGATATGGTCAAATTTGCCATGTTTTGCAGAGTCTTCCCTCCTAGCATCCCATTTCAAAACAAAATCGCCAGGGAGGAATTCCCTATCTTTGGCCTTATGATCGAACAACGCTTTCATGTTGTCCTGTTATTTCTGCATCCTTTCATCCACCTCGGCCCTGTGCTGGTGGACCTCAATCAACTGATTTATTCTCCTTATGACATGGTTTGGCTCTTCTTTCTCATCTTGCTAGAGATTCATTACAGGAAGCGCTAGATTTATAGGAAATACCATGTCAGTCTCGTATACCATTTGGAAAGGCAAAGTACCAATAGATTTCTTCGTACCTATCTGATTTTCCCACAAAGCATACTTGAGATGTACATGCCACGATTTTTTGTTTTCTCTCAACACTTTCTTAATTATGGTAATTAAACTTTTATTTGATGATTCGGCTAACCCATTTCCTTGAGGGTAATATGCGGTGGAGTGGCCCAATATGATGTTATATTTTTGGAAAAAACTAACCCATGCCATAGAATTGAATGTATGGGCATTGTTTGTGACTATCTTTTGGGGACAGCTGAATATGAATAGTATGTTCTCTTCCAGGAAATCTATTACCACTTAATCGGTCGCCTTTATAGTGTGAATAGCCTCCACCCATTTGGTGAAGTAATCTGTAGCAGTCAAGATCCATTTATGTTGAGCGCTGGAATGTGGGTTGATTTCGCCTATAAAATCCAATCCCCTTCTACTTTAACCAGAACCAAAGGTAGTGCTGGGAGTTTTTCCTTGCCTGCGAACAACTGGCAAGGGTTACAGGCTCTGACTTTGGCGTTGACATCTGAGAATAGTCTAGGCCAATAATATCCCGCTCTCGAAATTTTATAAGTTGTCACCCTCCACGCGTGATGTCCTCCACATACCCCTTCGTGAAATTCGTTTATGACCTTTTATGTTTTGGATTCCACTAAAAAAACCAATAGGAAGCCTAATGGGTCCTTCCAATACAATTTACTTTCGGATATACAATACTTCACCACCGCATGCAGCTTTAGTGTCCTAGTCTTAGATGGAGACAGATTATCGGGGCACTTCAGGGTCAGTAGGTAGGAGACTATGTCTTTATACCAGCTTGATGAGAAAAACCTCTCTTCGATTTTAGACACAAATATTTGGTCATCGAAAGCATCTATGTCCACATGTCCTTCATATTCTTCCAGGTTATTAATCTCGAGTGCTTGGAAAATTGATTCAGCCAAGAGCTTAGTCAAACCCTATACTTTTACCAGTTTTGTCAACTTCACTTCTAGATCGAATTCTTGAATCTTGGCAAGCCACCGACCCCTCTTCTTGTCACTATCGGGCTGTACCAATATGTGTTTTACAGAACAGGTAGGTATGTACGCTATCACCTTGGAATGTAGCACGTAGGTCCTGAAATATTTTAGCGCCTTTACCATATCATATGCTTGTTTTTCCATTATATCATATTTTAATTAGGCATCTCTAAGGATTTTACTGAAGAATGCTATCGGTTGCTCGAAACCTTCCCCATTTTTTTGGAGGAGGATCGTCGCAATGGTGTGTTCAGACGCGAATGAGAAAATCAAAAACTCTTTCAAGTAATCGGGGCTTGCTAGTACAGGTGGTTCACTTATCACTTTCTTTATTCGGGTGAATGACGCTTTGGCTTCGACCATCCATTTGACTTCGCTATCCTTCTTCAACATATCTATGATCAATTTCACAATTTCAACAAAATTCGGAATAAACCTTCTCAAAAAAATTATTTTTCCTAGAAATGATTGAATTTCCTTAACGTTTCTAGGAATATTTATGGTATCTATAGCTTCAACCCTTTTAGGGTCAATTTTAATTCTGTATCGAGACACAATATGGCCCAAGAGCTTACCTTCCTGCATCACGAAATGAGATTTTTGGGGGTTTAAGGACAAACCAAATTTTTGGGTGTATCAGGTGATCTTCGTCGGATTTAGAGAACACAGTCAAGTCATCAAGATAAATAACCAAGAATCTATCTCTTTCACCGACGAAGGCGATGTCCATAGCTCGCTGAAAGTTGGCACCTGCATTCATCAAACCAAAAGGCATTGTGTCATACATGAATGTACCCCAAGGCATAGTGAAATAGGTTTTTTCTTTGTCCTCTTCGTTGACTGCAATCTGATTGTGACCCGAAAACCCATCGATCATCGACATTCTGTTAGCACCAACTACCTTCTCCAAGACATGATCCATCTTGGGTAGAGGATAATTGTCCTTGAGAGAGGATTTATTTAGGTTTCTAAAATCCACACACAGTTTGATTTCCCTGCTCTTTTTCTTGACCGAAACCAGGTTCGCCACCCATTCAGAGTACCTAAGAGGTACAGTTATTTTTGCGTCTAAAATATTTTTCACTTCTTTTTCTACTATGGGCAACAAAATGGGGTTGATTTGTCTGAGTTTCTTCCTAAAAGGTTTAACACCAGATTTCAAAGGTATCTTGTGCTCAATCATGGAGGTGTCGTAGGATCTCAGCTCATCATAAGACCATGCAAAAACATCTTTATATCGCTTGAGTAAATATATATATTGGATTTTTATCTCGAGAGGTAGATATTTTGATAGTTTCATTATCCTAGATTCTTTGGTGGTGCCTACATCACAGTCTTCGACCTCCTTTTGTTGGGGTTGCAAGGTAGACTTCAGAGGCATGTCATTTTGATCAAACAACCTTTCTAGAGGTATCAGACCCTTAGGGATATGATTATTCTTTAACCCTAGCATGCGATGGTTTGCGATTTTTTCTTGGAACACCTGAGGCTCCTCCCCCTCTTGCATAATCCAGGCATGGTCATTTTGGTTTTCCTGGTCAATGTGGGTTTCGGCAAAATCATCTACCATTTCCAGGAACTTTTTGATCTGCTCATCATCTTCGAATACATGCTAATGTTGTATGTTGTTTGGTACGGAGGGTTTGTGCCTTACCTCTATGTGGTACTTTAGTTTGAACGCGGTAGGGGGTGCAAAGGTAGAGGCTGCTTTGGCTAATGAATCGGCTTGCAGATTTTCTGCGCATGGGATGAAATGAACATTTACTGATGAAAATAAATTTTCCATTAGGTCCCAAGCGCAATTTATGTAAGACCTTAGTCTCGGGTGTTTGGTCTGGTACTGCCGATTCACCTATTTCACAATCAGCTCTGCATCTCCATAGACTTCTAGGTTCTTTATGTTTATCTTCTTGGCAGCTTCTAGTCCCAAGACTAGAGCTTCATACTCCCATATGTTATTTGTGTAGTCTATGTCCCACTGAAGCCTATAAGAGAAGGGGATAACAAATTCATTTTCAGGCGCTACAAAAAGAACTCCTGCACTTGCTCCTTCACACGATGAAGCACCATCAAAAAACATTTTCCAAGTTCCAGTTCTATACACATTTTTATCTGTCACTTCCGATTTATTTTCATCTAGATAATTTTCTTCTATACAATTATTTACACTATCATCAAAAGATAATATACAATTTCCCAGATCTTGATCGATGACATAAAAAGGGTAATTGTTAGGATTCTGTGGATCACTTACCATATATGCCAACCGCGTTTACCTATACAACCAAGTGAACTGGCAGCCAAAAACAGGGATAGTAGTGTATGTCATATCCAGTTGAAGAGATCCCCCGAGCTTGGCTCCCCACGATCTAGATAATAGAAAACCATACTTAGGGGGTATATCAACGATAACTACATCCATTAGGACGTTTTTCACCGGAACCTAGGCGAGAGTGACTACTAAATCTTTGATCATGTCCATGCACTTAACTCTCCTTGAATCGAATGAGTAAAGATCTCCATATGGCCTGGTGATTTCGAGGCCCAATCTATCCATAATATATTTTGGCATCACATTATGAGAGGCTCCAGAGTCCAGCATGCAATTATGCAACAACCGATCATGCACGTTTAGGGTGATGTAGAAGGGGGCAATGGTGTCCCTGGCACCTTCAAAATGTGGACCAAAAGTGATGTTAGGCTTATCATCTTCCAAATTTATTACATCAGACTGACTCTCTAAATCTGAAAAATTTATCATTTTGGTTATTTGTTTTCGGTACACAGAGTTCTTAGCCAAATCGACCAAAGGTATCGGTATTTTGATCTTACTTATATCATTTTCTAGGCTAAAACCTCCCACAACTCTATCCGTTTCTTTGGCCGAAACATTGGACTCCTTTTCCAACTTATTTGTTTGCACTATTTTATTTTTGGTGCTTCTGGTTCCTGGTGTCTACGTTTTGGTTGTCTTAGTTCTTCTCGCTTGGATCTTAGTCTCTTTTACTTTGGTATTCTGTGAGTTTTCCCTATTTACTTTATCATTTTGATGCATCCCAGTCTCTTTCAGGGCGGGCTTGTATGTTTCACCTCTAGGAAAAAATTTCTTGGGTTGAGAAGTTGACACAGGTTTGTTTTTAGGCCTCAGATTGTACTTATGCTGGAGCTCATCCATTATGGTGTCGACCATTCCTTGATAAGAAGGATCATCAACATTGTTTAGGTTATTATCTTCACTCGATGATTGTTCAATGTTTAGAGACTTCTTATAATCTTCTTTCGTTAAATGAGGTTTTATACAGTCATCGCCTAAATTGTTTACGTCTTCTTCCAAATCCTCAAAATCTTGCATATCATTTCCTCCATTAAAATTTTCAGTTTTTAGAGGTGTTTGAATTTTTCGATCTTCATTTTTAATCTGTCTTTGTTGAATCTGAGGGTTGGGGTTTCTCTGGAACTCTCTTTTAGCGAACTGATCATCCTTGGATTGGTCTAGTTCCATTCTTGAGATCTTATTCCATAACTCTTTTATTATCCTAGCCATATCATCCATTTTATCATCTGAGGACTTTCCATATCCTTAGGGTCCCACTTGTTCTCTGAAACATTTGGTCTCCCTGTTTCCCGTTTCAATTTTCGTTTTTAATTTACCCGAACCCATCATGTTTGACCCAATTTCCACAGTGTCATCTTGCATTCGGGTTAGGTTGGCCCCTCTCCTTTCTCTTAACAGTAGAGCAAAATCGATTTCGAAGGCTCCTGCAAAAGTTACTTTGGCTGCAGGTTGGGACGGTTTAACTTCGATCGGAATCTTATTATACAACTTGTTAAATCTTTGAATGAATTCCATAACTGTTTCTGAATTATTTTTCTTTAAATATCCAAACTCAGTCAAATAATACAAATGATCTTTCCTTTCGCCCCATTGTCTGAGGAAAGAGTCTTCTAAAGCATCGTAGGATAATATCGACCCTGGGGGAAGGCTCTGAAACCAAGTTCTTACCTGTCCCTCAAAGGTTTGGACAAACAAACGAGAATACACATCCTCATGCTCGAGACCTAGTATATCTACAAATTGATTGAAGAAGTTAATATGTTCGGTCGCAGTTAGGTCTCCTTCCCCTGTGAATTTAGGAAAGTTTTTCATATAGTTTTCTGGTAAATCGTGAAGGGGTACTAGAAGGGCCAAAGGGGTGTATCTAGCGGCTACCTTGGCAAAAATCCTGGAGAGCATTTGTTGGCTTTGACCTCCCCCTCTTCCTGCTCCTCCGACAGAGGCCATGGATGGTCTAGGAGAGAAAACGGGTGCGTTATAAAGAGGGTTGGCAAAGATGTACAGTGACTTTTGAGCTTCCTCGGGATAAAAAGGAAAAGATTCATAGAACCTTTTAACAGGGGACGAGACACTCAAAAAAAGGGGAAAGGGTATACGGGGACTTGGTTCCTCTGACTTGTAGGATACGTAAACGGGGGAACCTACAGGAGTCGAGTCTGAGTCTGTGGTGTCTTCTTCCAGGCCCTGAGTGACAGAGAAGTTTAGTTCGAGAGTTGGTCGGGTATCGATAGTGATGAATCTTACAGTAGAATTCTCACCCTTATTCACACAAGAGGCAGTTGGAGAGTTTTCAGTCTTAATGTCGAGTAGGATTAAATCAAAGTTTACAATCTCAGTTTCGACAGCATTATCCAAATTTTTTTCTAGAGGAGTTTGAATGGAACTTTCACGCAAGGATGAGAGTTCAAGAGGGGTCTTAGCTTTGGACTGGGTAGACTTGGGTTGATAAACCGCAGTGTTTTGTTTAAAAAGACCTTTTGGTTTTAGTATTTTTTCAGGATCGAAAACTGGCATGGTCTGTTTAGCATCTGGGTTTTGACCGGTGTTCCTTCGAGCGACTTCCAACTTACTTAAATGTGGAGTCGTCAAGTGAATGATAAATTTTATCCTTAGAAAGGTGTTCTCTCTTTGTTCACTATCAAAAAATGAGACTTAGAAATGTCATTCTTCCAGGGAAAAGTGACTTCGAATTTCCGTCCCCGGCAACGGCGCCAGAAAGATGTTGTTCCAGAATCTGTACTTAAGGCTATAGAGTATAGAGTCTAGGCATCCCAAAGTGAGTGAGTGATTTAAAAGGGAAAGAATGATCTTCAGGAAAAGGAGCTATGGCTGATATCTGAGTTGTCTTTGTCTAGCCTCCAAATGTTCTTGGATGTTTATATCTCATTCAATGGTTGCCCACGAACGTTCGAGTTCTACCCGGGTAGTGGCAGTTTTCAGTATGGTATCAAAAAGATTTAAAGTGATGGTGGTTTGATCTAAAATACCTGGATTAATACTGGGTTGTCTTACAACGGGCACAGTCATGAAGAAACAAAGTTTTTAAAGAGTTTGACGTTTGAAAAAAGATGTTTCAATTTTAGATTATATAAGAAAGATTTCTTGGACCCGAATTAACAGTATACCAAATCCAAAGGCCTTTTCCCGTAAATGAGTTAATTTTGAAAGGTTATGCATGAAACGTAGGAAAACATTAAGCTATCAACAATGTGAAGCTTCAATCAAGGAAGAATCTCACCCTGTAATAGAAGAAGAAAATAGACCAGAAAAAAATTGACGGAGCATAAAATATAGAAATCCAAACAGTCCACAGGTCGTGTACCTGCTGATATATGATACAGAGGAAAAACTGCAAACGATTTAGATGACTAAAAATTTGATCACCACAGTAGAGGTTGTACTAATTTGCGGCTAAGAATTCATCAAGATATACATAGAAAAATGAAATTCGATATGAAATAACAGAGAAGAACACATAACTCAGTCTTCACAGAATCTGGAGTCTTTGAATTGATTTGTATTAATTCTGGCAAAATAAATGTATCTATTACAATTGGCCAAAAAAGAAAAAAAATCCCTTTTCCTTTCGTTTCAAAATGCATATTTATACAAGCTTAAAAAACACTTCAAATTCCATTCATTCTAGAAGCCTTTGATTACAAATGAGGAAATGAAGTGTTTCATTTCCTCGCTCTTTTTCTTCCTCCATGAAGGAAGAGTGCCTTCCTTTATTTGTTCCTTTGTACTCAGAAATAGAATGGAATAACATGTGTCATCATTTAACACCAGAAGCCTGCCCTTTCCCTTGCTCAACGCAACTGACACACCTTTCAATCAATTGGGCTATCAACTTGGAGGGCTCTGCTTGGTTGTTTGCCTCAAAAGTGTAACAATTCTTTGCCATCTGTGGCAATCATCTTCCTACTTATCGATCTTCCGTGATGATGGACCATAATTCTAAACTTGGTTTTATTAACCATTTGTCCACTTGGGAAAATTCAACCTGACTTAGCTGAGATATTTCATCTTGTTCCTTTTCAACATTCTCCTTGATATCTGACAGGTGTTTGGCTATGTTAATTTTTCCCAGTGTCCTGGTGCTATCTTCCTTATCAAGGTTAAATTTTTATTTATTTATCAAGTCGAATGTCTCTTCACAAGAGTTCTTCATCTCTTTAGCTCTTTCTCTGCTCTTTGATATGTTATGCTCCCACGCCTTTAGTAAGATATTTCCCCTTGTTTTCTCTGGGATGGATAATCTGGCACTACCGACCATTACTTCCTTTGTTGTTGCTACAACAACCTCCTGGAAAGAAATTTGAGCTGCCCCAGCTTCTCTTTCTCTCAAAGAGATATCCTTTAGCGCTTGATCAATCATCTGAAAGTGACTTTGGATGATTTCCACTTTGGCAAGCAATTCCTGCTGAGATATTTCCACCTTCTGTTGGATCTCGGTGGCTTGGGATTGGAATATGTTTATATCTATGACCTGGTTCTCAGTAGAATTCAATTTTGACTGCAACTGTTGTATTAACTCTTCTTACTGACTTACCTGTGCTTGGTTTATCTAGGCCAACTGATGCATTTTCTCAAGCTCGGCTCTAAGCTATTCGATTTCTCATTGGTCAGCTGCTTTGGGCTCCTCGAGACCTTTGTTCACCTAATCCCTAGCATTCGCTTCTGTCGTAACTACCCTAGCCTGCAACTTACTAATCAAGAGGTTCTTCTATTTCAACTGTGCCTTCAGAGTTCCAATTGAGTACTAATTGGTTGTAGCATAAGCTCCTAATGTTCCCGCTATCTCCTCGGCGAATACTTCCTCTTTCACGGCCTTTCCAACTGTCATGATTTTAAATTTTTTAGCCACTATGCCCTCTCTTTGATATAATACTTTCTTCACCACGGCCTTCCTTTTCTTATCAAAGAAAAATTCATTAGGAGGAAGCTCTTCTACAGAAATGGGTGTCGACTCTTCATTGAAAATCCATCCTGCATCGGGGTTCCCCTTTGTGAACTGTAAGGGTGTGATAACAGCAATCGGATTGTCGATTTCCTTGGATGATTGTTTAGGGGTAGCTTATGTGGTCGGCTCGCTTGATGTGATTGGTGGGGTGTCACCTACCTTTTGCGAGGGTATCTTTGCTTGACTTAGTACCTGCTCACCCGATGCAACTGCCTCTAGTTTTTTATCTCTTTGATCGGGGATTTCATCTCTCTGTTATGAGGTCTCCCCTTCCTCTGTCCCTTCTTGATTTTTCTCCTTTCCAGGACTTGAGTTCCTTGAGCCTTTGGCTTTCACCTATTGTGTGTCTGGAAGCTTTGGGGTTTTTCCCTGTAAGATTAGGGGGAGGTAACTCTTCCGATGCTCCTCAAATTTGAGGAAATAAGCCATATCTCCGGGTGGCAAGGCCTAAATCTGGCTCAAGACTTCAGAGTAGGACCTTGCACCTCAGAAGATTTCATCATGAGGTGAATCCTCGTGTTCGTATATCTTGAGGCCACAATTCACCAAGTGATTACTCACAACCTTATTAGGGCCATGATTTTTGAACTCAATGTTGACCAACTTCATTTCCTCCAAGGTCGTAGCCTTGGCTTTGGCATGGCCAAAATCTAATAAAGAGTATGAACCAAAATGAATGGGAAAGGGTGGCCATACCTTCTTCGATAGTCCTTTGAGTTCTTTGCTTATCCCACCAATCACAACTTGCCTGGTGATATCGCGACATATTAGCTTATCTGGAAGGAATAATAACAAAGCATGGGGGGGAACAGAGGTGCCGAAAACCCTGATGTATGAAAACTCTACTTCTATATACCAATATTCTAAATTACTCAGGTTGGCCGTGATGTTATCTGAAATTCGGGGAGGCAGATGGTCGAAGATAGAGACATTCATCGGAACCATTACCTAGTTAAAAATCTCGTAGATGAAATCTTTGGCCTTATCCTCCAAATTTTTTGAGTGGTAGACATGGATAGGCTCAACATTATATGGAGTCCAGCCCCAACTCATCAATGGGAAGGGTGTCATGAAGCAAAAAGCGTCCATGATGTAGGCAGACATAAAGATTGAAGATTCTCTCCCGTTGGCTTTTTGCGCTCAATATTCAGTAATTCGACTAGTGATACTGTCTGACATCAAGTTGGCCCAGTCGAAAGAAAAACCTTCAGCAACTGTATGAATGAGCGGTACCCATGGGAGGAAAAAGTGAGTAGTGTCCTCCTTCCCATACATTCTACAAGCCATCATTGCTACATACTTGAATTGTTTCTCTAAAGAGGAGGTTGAATAAATTCCATGAGTATCAACCCTGAATTTCGTGGGCTACAAAACCCACTCTTTGATCAGATCGGATAAATTTCTTTCGTACTGCTCACATTCCTTCTTTTTGAACCCCTCTAGGAATTCATAATTGTAAGTACAGTTTGGTGTGGGTGACAATTTATACATTGCATGTAAGTGCTCTGGTCTGAAAGACCCAACTACTTCCCTTTATTCGTTGAAAATCGTTTTAGTCAGGATATTTACATGGTCCAGTGCCCATCTGACCATATCATAATAGGGGAGAAGTCATGGCCTTGATGCTATTTTGTGCATCTATGCTTGAGCAATGATTTTTTATTTGGTGGACATGTCATTGTCCTCGTTACCGCATGAATCATCCAAGCAATTTATCACCTCGGGCTGCAGAACATTGGAAATGTACATCCATGTTTTGATAGTATTGATACTTCGAGGCGAAGTATTAGAAACAATATTTGAACCTTGGCATGAGCTCTCGGTAGCTGCCTTAGAAAAGTTTCGTGGAGCCATGATGTATAACCTTGCAATTAGATCCCCTATTGTAAAAGATTGAAAACACAGACATAAGTTATCCCGGTGAAATAGCTCTACGCACAATAGAAAGGAAAGTTGAGATAATGAAAGAAAACCTTTTTCTTAGATAGCTTAAGTTCGTGCTAGTCCTTTCCGACAGAATGGTTAAATCGTTTAATGGAAATATTTTAGCAAATAAGTGGGATCTTACTGTCAATCACCTCACTGAAATTCAAATAAATGCCATAAATATTTGACGACTCGTAAGTTGGGAAAAGAGCAGAAACGTTTAAAGCTTCATCCATAGATTGTATGGTTAAAATCTACTCAAGGCCTTAATTAGTCCAGTTTAGCTCTTTTAATTTCGTGCTTTTAGTCCTTAATCCCCTTTTCGACACTCGATGTATCAGATGATTTCGCTTCTAGCCTTTGAGACCTAAAAGCCCGAAATCGCGATGGTACGATTTGATTTATAATATGTGATTTGACTTAAGATTTTAATTAACCATGCTTAATTAATGAATATCGTGACTTCGAGGATCGGAGTTACAAAGGTGTTTTTCTTTGAGGTAAGAATCGTCGAGTTGCGAAATTGCGATAAAGACTAACTACAGTTTAAAGTGATTACTCTTGATATTAACCTGAGTAACTTGAAATGACTTCGCAACTTCGCATCTCAGAAGTTTGAAAAATGTTCTACGAGTAACTCTCGAAACACGAGAGCGGGAGGTAATAACATCTGATAATCCCTGCTTAGAGGTTCGATAATGGTGATTAAAACTAAACCCTTATCGCCATTTCGCGCGTCGGGGTACCAGGGCTTTGGCAAGTACATCGTGAAATACGTGAGATCCTGAAGTCCTCCTTTTTGGGATTAAGTATAACCTCTTACTTATTTAAAAATAAGGGTGGCTCCAACCTTTGAACCTAGAGTATATATAAAAAAAAAAGTGTGTTCCAACAATTTGTACACTTAAACTAATTTGAAATAGATCTACATAGTTTAAATATTACTAGCATATATATACAGACTACTAGTATTGTTATGTACAAACATAATTATATGATTTTCAATCATAACCTTCACATGAATGTGTACACTTAAACTAATTTGAAATGGATCTACATAGTTTAAATATTACTAGCATATGTATACACACACTACTAGTATAGTACACTATTATAAGTATATAATAATGTATATATTCTCTCTATATATAATACAATATTATACTAATATAAATGTTCTAACATATATACAACATATACATATATACTATTTTATACTCTATATATATATTGAGAGTACACTGTTATAAGTATATAATAATGTATATATTCTCTATATATATCATACAATATTATACTAGCATGTATATATAATATACTAGTATAAATGTTTTAACATATATACAACATATACATATACATATGTTCACATATATACTACTTTATACTCTATATATATTGAGATCTATAATAGTGTGTGGCATATACACTAGTATACATATATTAATATATACAAGTGTACATGTGTGACATATACTAGTATATATATCAACATATATGTATGCCATATATACTACTATCATAATATTCTAATGTATATATTTAGTTTAGTATACTAATATATACTAGTGTAAAGTACCATGTCATCATATATACCAATATATATATTTTCATAACACACATACACACTTTAATATACATATACATATACTATATAACACACATACACACTCTAGTATACATATACATATGTTCACATATATACTACTTTATACTCTATATATATTGAGATCTATAATAGTGTGTGGCATATACACTAGTATACATATATTAATATATACAAGTGTACATGTGTGACATATATCAACATATATGTATGCCATATATACTACTATCATAGTATTCTAATGTATATATTTAGTTTAGTATACTAATATATACTAGTGTAAAGTACCATGTCATCATATATACCAATATATATATTGTCATAACACACATACACACTCTAGTATAAAGTATTATATCGTCATATATATACTAGTATACATACCTATATATGTATTGACATATACACATGTTCCTACTATATCAACATATATGTATGTTAGGAGTATAGTAGTATATACACTAGTATATATATTAGTATAGATGTCAATATATATACAAGTTTTCATATTAGCTTATATATACATACTAGCATATATACCAAAATATTTTTTCCCATATATACTAATAATATAGTATTATAGTATATATATTTATACTCGTATACTCGTATAGATACTAACATATTATGTCAATACATATATTAATGTATGTACTGAGATAGTATTGACATAGATATATGTTTTTATATATATGTTGGTATATATATTGGTGTATATGTTGACAATGCATTATTATAATAGTGTGTTATATATGTTAATATATATGTATTTTAGTATATGTGTAGATATATAAAATACTATATATATTTGTATAATACACTAGTATAAATATTGATATATACATTAATATATATACCAACATAAAATGACAGTATATACACTAGTATATTACCGACATATTATGTTTTTTTTTTGTAAGTAAGTAGATTTATTCTATTACAATAACAACATAATACGTGAGTATATACACTAGTATATATACCGATATATTATGTTTTTTTTTGTAAGTAAGCATATTTATTCTATTGCAATAATAACATAATGTACATAGATGATAGCGTGAGTAGAGAGGTTACTACCAGTCTGTTATGTGCCAAGAGTTTTGAAAGATATAAATCATGCTGGCTTGCCTATAGGGAAACCAGGCCAGACTAAAAAAATGAGTAAATAGAGAACATATAATGTTCAAAAAGAAATTTAAAGACATCCTCCAAAAACGACTTAGACTTGACATAACTAGATAACACTTTGATATATCCTGAGAGCGAATGAAACATAAAATGAAGAAAACTGACACATGCATCATGATGAAGGAAAATGGGCTCGAGACCAAATATTTCCAATGCCAACTCCCTTGGTAGAGTGAATCAAAATGGAGAGTTGCATTTTGCTTAGGTGAGGTTCTTAAAATTGATCTTAAAGATTGATCAGGAAGGTTAAGCCACCCAGAATAAACCATGATGTTGGGACTAGAAGCACCCTCATTAGTTATATAGTCAACAACCTTATTGGCTTCCCTCTTATCATGTAATGGAATTAGGACCAAAATGTCTTGAATAGAAGATTGAAACTTTTCTAATATTTCTTCTAAGCGCCAATTGCAAGAAACTTTACTTGGAGAGGATCCATTTGGGGGTCTAATGAGCATGTTGATAATGGGTTGAGAGTCCCCTTCAACAATGTGTTTGGAGTAATTTTTCCTTTTGCTAACCTTCATACCATAGAGAAGATCCCATAGCTTGAATTCATTGTTAGAGTTGATGCCCATATTGCCTGCATAAATCTTGAGAATTTGATCCTTCGAGTCTTGAAATACCCCACCATAGCCTGTTGGGCCTGGGTTTCCCTTTGAAGCACCATCAAAATTGAGCTTGAAAAAATCTTATGGGGGAGGAGATCACGATAGGGGCGAGGAATATTTAGGAGGATGAAGAACATAGGGCTTGATAGATTAAGAAGAGTTGAAATCTTGATTGGAGAGAATGATATGTTCTTTGCTATTGAATTTGAGGTCTTCCTCAATCCACTGAGAAGACTGGATCATTTCCAGGATATTCTTCTAAATTCTTATCTAAGTCAACGAGGTCAGTTGTTCCTTGGAAGATACTTTGTTTCCTCTCCTTCCAAGTTTCCCAAAGGACAAATCCTGGGAAAATTTTCTATATTCGATCAAGAATTGGGTTCTGAAAAGATTGTGGATGCCATGAAGAGAGAGTGAGCTTGACACTATCTATTTTGTGATCAGTTTTCCAAAAGAGAATGGCTCCTTGGTCCACTGTATGGACAAGAATTAAGAAGGTGTTCTAAAGATTCCTCTTCCTTCTTTCACATGATACAAAGGCCCGGGACTTCAAAACCTCTGCAGATTATTTGGTCCCAAGTTAATATTTTCCCATAAGATGTTAACCAAAGAAAGGTAGAAACTTTTGGCGATAAATTGGTTTTCCATATTTTAACCCAGCTGTCATCCATGGGAACCAATGCATGTTTGGATGCCAAAGTGTAGGCTTCCTTAATATTGAAATTTCCTCTTGGGATGAATCCCCATAGAATTTTTTCTGGGCTAATCGAATATTTAAATTGATGATTGAGAAGTTCTGATTTTAGAGAAAAATAATTGAATCAGTCTTTAAGCAGAAGATTATCTGGGTCGATTTACCAACTTCGCAAGTTATAATTTGTAGAGTTAGTATTCTAGCAGTGGAAATTGCTTCTATGACTCGCCTTGAGGATATATTTGAGGGTTATATATGTGGAGTTATCCTGAAGCCGAGGTAGATATTTCCAAGAATATTCCCCAAAAAGGGAATACTTCCCATCATGAATTTCCCAAAAACTGTTTTTATGAATGAGAGGTTTGTTTTCCATGTTATATTTCAGATGAGGGATTCAGGCCAGTCCCCATCCATTTAGATTACATCCATAAAATTGATATCATTAGAATATTTTAATTTCCATAGCGCACACCAAAGCTCTCCTCTTCCCTAAGCTAGTGCTACCAAGTCTTATCCCCTAAAACTACATTGAGAAGATTAGGGTCTCTCAACCCCAACCCATCTTTCAATTTTGGAAAACAGAGTGAATCCCAGGCTACCAAGGCCTATTTTTTAGCCACTTAGGCTCCTTGCCAAAGAAAATTTCATTGAATATTTTTGATGGAATTAAGAATACGTTTGACGACAACAGGGGTTGAGAAGAGATAAAGATGAATAGCCTTGAGAATAGATTTAAGAAGGATAAGACGACCAAAAATTATTAAGGGTTTGGAAGGTCCAAATGGAAAGTGTTTTACCCAGTTTGGAGAGGATATATGAAATGAATTGTAAATATGTTCTATAGGCTGGTGAGCCAAGTTTTGTATAAGATGGTAGGCTTATGTGTTTGTTAGGCCAGGGAGCCTAAGTGTTGAAGGCCAGGAGCCTGCTGTTGTACTTGTATGTATGCAGAAAGATTAATAAAAAAAATATAAACACCGCTAGGTGCAAACCGACCACGATGAATGAGTGAAGGGGGACTGAGCATCCACAGAGTGGGAAAGGGACTAGGGGCTGGAAGGTGGGAAAAAGGAGCTAAGTGTTGAGCCTAGGGGATAAGCCTAGGGGGCTTAAGCCTGGGTATAATATTTTAATATTATTTCCCAAAAGACATGTGTATTTTTATTTTATCCTAAGTTCCTGGTAGGGGAAACGTGCAAAAGGGATGCATGCTATGGGAACGCATGCATTTCCCAGGGTGACAAGTGTCAACCCTGGTGCATGCAAATATAAGAGCCGAGATGAACCGTGTGAAGGGGATATTCTCCATTCTACCCGACCGTCTGAGCGTGAACCCACGGACCTCTGTAAGATTACCCTCGTACCATTCCGAAACAAAAACCGTGATACGATTTCATGATTGCTGAACCTGTTGGGGAAGCGCGTGTTCGTTTTTCCTAATTGGTTGTTGCGGCTGCGCAGTGCTGGACTGCGCGTAGCATATTGGCCAGAGTAAGCTCGTGCTGAGTTGGTGTATGTACTCTCTTCTGGTGAGGGAGGTGACTGTGGTTGGAAGAAGTAGGTTGTCATCCCTATGAGAAACTCTTTCCAGGTGAAAGAGTTTTCTGGGAAGCGGTTTCTTCGAGAGAGTGTCTAGCACCAGCTTCAGACCTGAGACTTCCTGATCCGGCCTGTTGCCGAGACCCAGAGAGGAGGTTAGCACCGATGGACTGTGCGTGTGAAGGTGTATACTCCCGGGCGGAACAGGCATGTGGGGAATGAGAGTCTGGTAGTAGTGGGCGTAAGATGGCAACTTTGGGAAGAATCCTTCTAGATATTTCTGTGTTGTTTCCCTGTAACCTCAACTTAGCCTAGGATTCCTTGCCTTGGGGTGGAGCTCAGTCCCAGCTTGGGGGTGACCCACTGTTGAGATGATGAGCAGTGTGGTCTAAGGATGGGAGGTTCGTGGAAGGCCTGCACTTGGTTGGTGGATTTCACCACTGTTACAAGATAAGTATATAACTATGTTCTTATCACACTTTGGCATGACT
>SNQJ01S0045611.1:146563-158789 GCA_010110895.2 Picea sitchensis | reverse complement strand
CACAAACTCCATCAAAAAAGTGTGGAATCGATTGCGATGATGGAGAGGTGAATATGGATGAATTTTATGGTGGGGATATGCCATCAAACAATGTATTACCTCTTGTGAGGATATGAGAGGAAAATTATAGCCACCATGTGTAAATATCATAACACTATAAGGGACATAATGGATTAATTGAGCCAAAAGATTTAGCTTACCTCGTATAATGAAGGGCTCTAGACATAAGTGACCAAGATTTAACACTTTATAAAGGTTGATGAGATTCATAGAACTTTCATTGGCAAACTATGATCTAGACTACACCAATAGATTTCATTTCGGGATAGGTTAAATAATCTTTTCTTTTAAGTTTTATTATCAAACAAGACACTAAGAAAATGGCAACACTCAAATACATCCAAAGTGCATTACCGAATATAATATATTGGAAACATTTATTTAATATTTATAAGATCATATTTTCGTTCAAGGAACTCTTAGAGGAGTAAAAGGGGGCCATTTGTTGGCACCCTATTTTTCACTTTTGCATGGAAAATGGATCCTTATGATGATGAAGGTGAAGGGTTAGAGGAATTAACCATGTCTAGGGATTTCGTAAGAGTTATAAGGAGATTGTGCTATGTTGGATCTTATGAGTATTAATGGAATGATGGTTGGTTTGACTACCCCTTAAAAACTTTGTAACATTCAAATACGTCCATAGTTCATTACCAAATATAATATATTACAAATATTTATTCAATATTTATAAGATCATATTTTCTTTCAAGGAACTCTTAGAGGAGTGAAAGGGGGCCATTTGTTGGCACCCTATTTTTCATTTTTGTATGGCACATGGATCCCTATGATGATGAAGGTGAAGGGTTAGAGGAATTGACCATGTCTAAGGATTTTGTAGGAATTATAAGGAGAATGTACCATGTTGGATCTTATGAGTATTAATGGAATGATGGTTGATTTGATTACCCCTTAAAAACTTGTTATTTTATGAGTGTGTTGAGTATTGATGCCTAATTTGATTGTCGAACACCAACATGTCTAAACATGCTCATGATGTTGTGTAGCGAAAGGTGGGAATGTAGCCTGATGCTTAACACTTATATTATATTTAATTAATGCACTTTTATGAATTTTATATTCAATTATTTTAAAAGTGGATACAATTCATTTATTTCAGTGGTGGGGATTGTTGGCTTCATATTTTGATTGTTTTATTGCGATGATCAAATCCTTTTTGCATCGATATTACATATGCTATGCTTCATATTATCCATTTTGAAGGAGTTTCAAAGGTTTATATATTAATTTATCATGGATTCACATCAGGTATGTATAATTAGTGTTTTTGTAATGATTTTGAGATCAATTCAGTTCAGTTTAATGTTTATAAAGATCTAGCGTTCTGGTTTTCTTGCAACAGGTTAGAATTGTGATCTGATCCTCCATCCGACACTGTTATAGGCAACAAAGTTCAAGATTTATTTGTGAGTGGATGAAGTGGAATCATAAAAATCCGACAAATGGGTTTTGTGCGTAATATGCCCAATTAGGTCCCTTAGGAACCATTTTGTGAAATTCTGGATGCATTGAGAGTAATTCGTGGTTTTCGATTCGACATTCAACACTCCATCCGACACTCCATCCGACACTCGGAGTGCAAAGGAGTTGGTGGTTAGCACATTGGCAACCTTTAATAGACGAATCGGGGATATGGGTTTTATGCCCCCTCATGCCCTCCAACTATAGAGCTCGACACACCTCAGATTGGGCAGTTGTAGTGATCGTTGAGTGTCTCACGAAATTGATAGAAGATGCTGTTGTTAGAAGCTCATTTAATGAGTTTGTTGTTTTTAGAGGAGGACGACCCTTCCAGTGGTCAACCTCGCAAGCTATAACTTATCTACAAATACCACTATCAGTGGCACAACCACATACAAAATTTTTAAGAAGAATTTTATTGTGTAATTCAGATATTCTCTGCAACTTTTGTTCCAGACTTCATTTTTTGATTAATGATAGAATTGTGTTGAGTTAAGCCTGCGTTTTATTGTTGGAGTGTAGCCATGACCTGCTGGGGGGCCCACTAGTGGTCTGGGTGACTGTATATCAATATATATCATGTGTTTATCTTATTTCTTAGTTAGAATTTATACGTGTTTCTTTGTTGTATGTATTTTTCAGTTTCACTTACTGTATATGTCAATTATAATTTGATTATCTAATTCGTCTTTCCTTAATTGTAGATTGCTTGTAGGAGATGGTTAATTATCATGTTGTGTTTCTTCTTTCTTAGCTTTGAATCGTCCTACAAGATACTAATTTAGATAGTATATTAAAGTTTTAATTAGTTACTTTGGTTCTGGCAACTAAAATAGAGCATTAACTTAGACAAAGGATTAGTGTAGGCAAAGTTTTAATTTAAGGTTGTTTGCAAGCTTTGATGGATTAATTGTTTCAAGTTTTGTTAGTTGTAATCAAGATAAATTTAATTACCAGTTCAATTAAATCTTCATAGATATATTTTGTTCATTAATATTGCCTTAGTATGATAGGATAGAAATATATTTTGGGATTATGTTTTCTAAAAGCATTTTAGTTTTGAAATATGATTTTTAATGATAAGATTAGTTCAGTTTAGATCATAAAATCTCAGTTATGGATTTGAATTGTAATTTTTAGTCGATATTGATTAGGAATTAGAAGAGTGAATTTGAATTAGGATTTTTAATCATGAGTTCGTGAGTTTATAGATTTGCTTGAATTGGTATAAGACTGTTTTTAATCGTTGATGATTGATGCATGAAGTTTAGAGATCACATGGATTTTCGAGATACTTAGTGTTGCTTCTATGATGGAAAAGCTTTCTTTAGATTTCCTTATTCACACTTTCCATTTCTCTGTAGAAGTCAACATTGAATTAATTCCACTTGAACTATCACTAATGGTCAGATGCCATTGTGATGTTATTTGACACGGAAGACACAATCATCACATTTGAATACTGTCCTTCTCTTTACTGCAAGATAGAAATAGTTTTGATAAGATAGAATTTGAATACTTCACAATGCTTTTGGTTCAGTAGATTAATGTTTATTCTTTACAAAATAGAAATAGATATGAGTTCTTTTTAAGAATAGAGTTCACTTGTCAAAATAGTTTTGATAGATTAATTGCTTACTTGCTTGCTTACTTGTTCACTTAGATATAGATAGATTAAATAGTTCAGAGACAAATTACTTGTTATTTTCTTATCCAAAGATTTCTTGCTTATTCAAAGAGTTCCTTACTTAGACTAATTGTTCACAGTGATAGATTGCTCTTCATTATTTTATTTTATTGGCATTAGATTAGGCGAGGCTAGGCTAGATTAGAGCTCTAGACCTGCACATACAGTGTTGGCACCTCAAAGCCTATGAGCCCCGGGTTGACAATTTAATGTCGAAATGGAAGCATATATTTTACTCGACATTTTTGGTGCCATTTCTGAGGAGGTGCTAAAGGGATTAGAGCTTAGGTAGGTAGGTTGCCTTTAATTACACAAGGGGGAGGAGAAACTTTAAGATGAGATGTAAGAACCTGCACATCCATTTTAATGGGTTGCTCCAAAGCCTTGGTTTTCCCTTTTGTTGGCCCACGACCAAGTTTTGAGGGAACATTGGTCGTGTTTGACAATTTTTGGGACTTTGAGAGGCTGGTCGAAGATGGAGCGCCCAAGCGGAGCGAAGATTGCGAGATCTCACTCGTTTTGAGGGTTTTTTGGGTTATTAGGGTTTTTTGGGTTATTAGGGTTTATGTAACAGGTATAGGATGTCGGCCCATGGTTTTACCCATGTTTAGGCCCTATTGTAATTGTATAAATACGTAGATAGGACTTAGAGCAAATGTGCCTGTCCTAATTGGCTTTATGCAATAATATGTAAAAATTGCTAAGTGTGGAGAATAGTTGTTGGCTTTGTGCCTACCGTGTGTTAAGACATGCATAGCTAAGTGCAAAAGATTGTAAGAAGGCTTTGTGCTGGACAAAGGAGTTGGCTTTGTGCCTTGACCTACCTTTTGGGAAGGAGGATCTGGTGAGGTGTGCACAAATCTCCTATTCTTTATGGAAGTTGGATCTGTGGCTTTGTGCACAGGAGCAGAAGAATGTAAGAATCTTGAAGACTAATAAAGAATAAGAAGAAGATTGGTGGACGTAGCCCCACACTGGGGTGAACCACGTATATCCTGTGTTGATGTGCTTTGTGAAATGTTATTCATGTTTTTTATATAATTATCTACTTAGTGCACTGATCTTGATGCATGATAGATAGATACATTTAATTCTTAGTGCTCTGTTGATGGTAAATGAATGCTAGATATGAGTTGATGCTATGTGCTAAATTATTGAAAGTGTTTCATCTTCTTATTAATGCGTTGTTCTGTACTTAGGGTTTGGCCTGCGATGTGAATAAGGTTCATGAACTAATGCATGTTATTGGCTAAGTTCTTTGTTAAGTGTTGTAATCACAGATCTGTGTCCCAACTAGGTTGTAGACACCTTAGTCCTGCAACCCCCCTTCCTCTACCTCGAGTGAGACTTCATATGCTTCACAGGTGTTGCCGAAAGGGCCAGTAGTTAGGGTTTTGTTGTTGTGTTGTTGAAGCATTGAACCCTGGGTCTGCCCCTGTGCCAACAAATGGTTCCATTATAGGCTCATAAAGCTTTAACATTACTGGAATAGAAGAACTACATAGAATGGGACTTCACCACGGCGAAGCTATATGACCGTTGGAGGCATCCCGACCATTAGAATGACGCTCCAGAATGGTTATAAACGTAGTTATTGTTGGAAAGACCAGCGTTGGACTGTTGGGACCATGACACAATGGACAGATTCGTATTGATTGAGGCATTCCTGCCTATTGGAGGAATTTGTTGCAACATTTCTTATTTAACTCGTCAGACGCTGCATCAGGACCACTTTTTGTAAACTATGATATTTGAGATAACTAAGAACCCATTGTATCACGCTATGCTTACTAGACCTCACCATACATTTGATTTCCTCATCTGTCTGTTCGCCTACCCGAGTTATTTGATCCCAAGTGTGCATGTTGGGAAAACATAGCGCTGTAGAGAAGTTTGTGGAGGAGATTATAATAGACCTCATGGTTGAGAAAGTCATGTCTGTAGGAATATAGACATCATCAAATGGTGGATTGCAAGCATCCCCATCAACTGCACGCCGTTCTATCCAACCCGCTGCTAAGAAAAGAAGCAAGCACCGCGACGATCTGGCGAACGTGAAGCAGATCCCATTGGTCTTGTCGGACTACATACCGCCTTTGACTGGTGCAGTGAACCACAATAGTGTCCTGTGGGATTTTTAATATACACTGATCAATGCGTACCTCTCGAAGGGGATACACACAGTGGGACCTCATTTGGGATTGATCCCAACTCTCAATATAAGTGACTTCAATCTCGAAGACCGGAAGAACCATGGGATGCTCGCACTGCATAGGTACCTGATGAAGACAATCGGGAAGAAGCCCAAGATAGTTCCTTAGCCGTGGATTAAGGAGCTCACGAGATCAATGATCTTGAATGTGATGAAGATTCCCCACTTCGATGGACATGAGGAGGTTAATGCTTGCGTTAAACTCCTCCTGTCATGCTACCATGGAGGGTATCTATGGCTTGATAGGAACGTGACTATGGATCTAACGATCATCCATCTCATCACTGGATTGAGCATGCAGGGACCGGACCCTCAGCAGTTCTACCCATGGAAGGCTATAGATCGCTCCCTGACATAACGCATAAAAGAAAACTATGGCGATGTAGAGAAGGGGAAGTGAGGCTACAAGGTAGCCTCCATCCAAGATGGCGCAGTGTGTCTTTTTTGCCAACTGATCGCTGGAAAGCTTGTCAGAAATAACCGGCTGATGCAAGTCATAGGGTTNTTCATGAAAGTGTGTTGAAGGAATGCAGATGAACTAGGAGATTTACCTCGTCAATGAGTTGGAGAAGGATTGTCGTGAAGCACAAGATCAAGGGTACGAGTTCCATTTCAGTTGGTTACTGATTTTAATTTCATTTGTTGCTTGGGAGATGCCAGAGGGAGAGACGTTCCCAGAAGTTGAGCCATTAGAGCCATTGGCTGCAAGGTTCTCCACCTTGTGATATGGTGAAGCAGTGGCAATCGAATGCGGTGTTCCACGCTTACCACCTACAGCTGAAGCATGCCATTGAAGCATTTCCACGGATGATCCTGAACACTTTGCACAAATATAGGCTGCTAGAAAAGTTCCACACAGACTGACACTTCATATACATCACTGCGCGTTAGGATGAAAGTAAGGAGGAGCTACAATCGTATTATAAATTGACCGATGAAGACATGGAAGAGATCACTAAGTAATGTCCAACCGAATTCCTTGTACCGGTCGAAGATGTAGATCTATCCTACCTCGACATCATCAGAAGTCCTTTGGTCACCTGGACCGAGTATGATGGATAGACTAGAGTGAAGAAAAATAATAAAAAAGAGGAAGTCCAGGAGATAGAGACTGATAGCGCTTCGAAGGAAACTGTGCCTGACTCACCTAAAGGAGGAGTGGGAGATGTAGTAAATGAAAAAGGAGGGAAAAAATGAGACAATAAAGAAAAATGTGAAGTAACTCCATCGAAGGATACCCTCACCACAGCAGAAGCATCAAAGAAGAGGAAGGTTTCCTCAGAGAAACCTTCGGCAAGAAAGAAGGCCCCCGCCAACAAGCCTCAGTTGAAGAATGTGCTCATCGTCGATGATGTTGATCTCCTCATCGTATCCATAGAGGACGCTTCAGAAGACATCTTACAGAAACATGTAGCAAAGCAGGAGTCGATGTATGATAGAATAGAGAAGGAGCTCAAGGACATACAACAAGCTATCCATTCGAGTCGCGCAGTACATACTGTGCCTTCTTCAGCGAAAATTGTAGAATTGGGGGATGAGCCCTCCCAATTATGTAGATTAGAAAATGCAACAGAGGCTCGACTTCATCGAGCCCAAGAAGAAAAGGAACAGGCTACAAAATCCATGAAGCAAGAAAAGGAGGAGGCCTTAGAGAAACTTCGAGTTGCGCAACAGGAGAAAGATGAAATTAGGGCGATGTTCGAGGAGGAGAAAGAGAAAATACAGAAAAAAAAATACCAGCTGCTCATAGAGTAGACTGTGGTCAAAGAGGTAGTGACTAGAGCACTTCATTATGTGTTAGGCTTGGCACAGAAAGAACCAGAGTCAAGTGAGATGCAATTGGGTAAGCTTGTAGAGGTCATTCAACAGCTTCAAGCAAGGGTAATGGAGCTAGAACTCCAAGCAGTACCAAGAACTGCACAAGAAGTGCACAATCAGAGGGAAGAAGCTACCAGGAACATAATAGAAAGAATCAAGGCATTGGCCTTAGAGTGTAAACAATTAAGTAATCGAAGTACGCAGACCTATGAGTGCCTTGCAGAAGATCCAAAGTTGAGGAAACTGGAAGCACAACTCCAAGAGATGAAGCAGCATACATCTACCATGCAAGCACAAATGAAGTTGCTTACTACAGTTGAGAACATGAAGAGGTCACAGGAGTAACATGCAATCTAGCAATAGGTTACTGCCATCCAAAGCAAAGTGATGGAGGTGACATAGAGACTCTAGCTGGTGCAGGATGATGCCTGTACGTTGTTTGAAGAGATTGAAGGACAAGGCTCACAGCTGGGACAAGTAGTTACGAAAGTGGAAGAATGCCTGGAAGGGCCTATCACTGAGCAAGTAATTCAGGAGTTCGCCAAGAAGGAAGATCTGGTGAACCAACAAGTCGAGGCAACTCGAGACCTTCGAAGCAGTGTTGCCCAAATCGGAGTGACTCGGGACGAGTCACAGGTGAGTGTTGGGGGCTTGTTGGTCCTCGACCACGTTTTGAGAGAACATTGGTTGTGTTTGACCATTTTTGTGACTTCGACAAGTTGGTCGAAGATGGAGCGCCCAGGTGGAGCAGAGATCGTGGGATCTCGCTCGTTTTGAAGGTTTTTTGGGTTATTAGGGTTTATGTAATGGGTATGGGATGTCAGACCATGGGCTTACCCATGTTTAGGCCCTGTTGTACTTGTATAAATAAGTAGATAGGACTTAGATCGAATGTGTCTATCCTAGTTGGCTTTGTGCAAGAATATATAAAGATTTCTAAGTGCGGAGAATAGTTGTTGGCTTTGTGCCTACTGTGTGTTAATACTTACAGAGCTAAGTGCAAGAGACTGTAAGAAGGATTTGTGCTAGACAGAAGATTTGGCTTTGTGCCTTGACCTACCTTTTGGGAAGGAGGATCTGGCGAGGTGCGCACAAATCTCCTGTCCTTTATGGAAGTTGGCTCTGTGTCTTTGTGCACAGGAGTAGAAAAATGTAAGAATCTTGAAGACTAATAAAGAAGAAGAAGAATATTGGTGGACGTAGTCCCAAACTAGGGTGAACCATGTATATCTTGTGTTGATGTGCTTTGTGCAATGTTATTCATGTTGTTTATATAATTATCTGCTTAGTGCACTGATCTTGATGCATGATAGATAGATCCATTTAATGCTTAGTGATTTGTTTATGGTAAATGAATGCTAGATCTGAGTTGATTCTATGTGATAAATGATTTAAAGTGTTTGATATTCTTATTACTGCATTGTTTTGTACTTAGGGTTTGGCCTATGATGTGAATAAGGTTCAAGAACTAATTCATGTTATTAGCTAAGTGCTATGTTAAGTGTTGTAACCACAGATCTATGTCCTAGCTAGGTTGTAGACACATGAGTCCTTCAATGCCCCTGCCTTTACCTCGGGTGAGACTTCATCTTCTTCGCAAGTGTTGTTGAAAGGGCCAGTAGTGAGGGTTTTGTTGGTGCGCTGTTGAAGCGTTGAACCCTGGGCTTTCCCCTGTGCCAACACCTTTCTGCAAGGGTGTTTACTTTTTCTACAAGTTTGCTTACTTTTCTTAGTTTGTTTACTTTTCTCAATTTGTTTACTTTCTACAATTTACTTTCCTGCAAGCATGATTTATGTCCTGCATAGTTGTTTACTTTCCCGCAATTTAGTTTTCCTACCAGTGTGTTTATTTTACTGCAAGAGTGTTTTGTTTGGTTTGCGAAAATATGCTTTAAATATGTATTTAAGTTTTTAGGTAGTTGTGATTAAAATCTTAAAAAAATCTATAATAACAAAAAAATTGAGTGACTTAAGAACCCCATACACTAATCCCTATGTGAGGTAGGATCCATCAACCAATAGAATGAATTTGAAGTTGACCATTAGTTTGGGAGAACTCTCTCAAATCCTAGCAGCAGCTGGGATCTCTTCTTTTTCAAGAAGAACACATCTTGACAATAGTCAAGAACTTGTCTACCTCTCTAGAAATATTAGAAGAATCAAGGTCCTATGAGCTACAAAATGATTTTCCTTGCCAAAATGTGAAGGAAGCTGAAACATTATGGACTACATCCGGTGGAGATCAATCACTAAGACTTGAGATTGAGGAGTTCTCGACATCCATCTCAACAACTCCTTTATGTACTTAAGAAATCAATCATCCAGAAGAAGAGGATCCACATAGCATGATGAAGGAGAGAACATAAATTAGTGTTCATGAACATCAAGATTACATTGAAATTTGGTTTCAAGAGGTCATCATGCCACAATACTATTCTCTTCTTCAACACCTTTTGGTGCCAAAACAAGTAGGTTGGTTGTTTCTTCATATCTAGGTAATCACTGCGGTAACTTTTTCATATACAGATATGGGTATGTTTCTTATCTTGCTTCGCACATGGTTACATTGGAAAAGTTCTTACAGTTGAATAAATATTTTCCTTTCTTTTTAGGTAGAGTAGGATAATAAATAAAAGCTACATGTTGTTAGTTTAGCTTAAAGTCTAATGCAACCTCATTTTACATTTTCTTTTTAATAAAAGAACTATGAGATACATGTTCCTGTGACTTGATCTCATTGATCTTATCAGTTTTTGATATTTTAGAGTGTGGTTTTTGACAAACAGTTTTAGAAACTTTTTGCAGGTATTTATCTAAAAACAAGTGGACAACTTCAAGGAGACAAAAAAGGGAAGTATTTTCCTTCAAAAAGAGATATTGCTATATTTGAACCTTGTTGTCTGCTTAAGCATTAATTGAATAATGAATTGTTGTGAATTAGCCATATTTTTGCAAGATTTCTATCTTCGTTTTTCTCAAAGCATCTTTAATGGCAGTTGCTCTTAACCTCCACCACTAGCGGATATAACGAAGTGACACCTTGTCTTATCAAACCTAGAGATTACTCGTACAATTCCCCAAGAAACCTGAGTAGGTGAGTAAAGTATCTATATTAAAGAGTAGCAAGAAGTTCTTATTAGTGGTTAGCCATGGAAACATGACTATAACTTAAAAAAGAAGAAGAAAGTGAGTTGAGCCTAAAGATACCTTCTGTTCTTTTCCAATTGTACCATCCACTACACACTAAAAATGCTTGATTATACCATATCTTTAGACAGGCTATGTCCACTAAAGTACCCCTTACATCAGGACAATCTATAAGGAATACATAAAGAAGAGTCTTCCTCTAGCATAAATATCATCCCAATGTTAAAATAAAAGAAAAAGGTTTTTTAGCTCTGTCTCCCCATCTTCTTGCAAAAAACAATCTTTATCTAAAAATATTAAAATATGGTGGACCAATCTTTGTTGTAAAAGGGTGTAAGAGGCTAACCCATCGGGATACTAAACAAGTCTGCTAGCAGCGGGTACCGGCCTGTGGTATGACTAGGTAAAACCGTTAGAGTACTGAACAAGCTTGCTGGTAGTGGAGCATTCTACTTAGCGAGGGTGATAACCTGACAAACAATAAACCAAATTCCTAAATCTTAAACTTGTCATGTTGTACGACATTACTTGTAGACAAAGATGAAAATAAGTATGCAAGGTTAAGAAAAGGTCAATGAACTCCATAAATCTTCCATTGGGAACTAACTTTAAGACTATCTTAAGACTCTCTGGCCTACCTCTTCTTAACTATATGTAGGATGTTATGTCCTACAGGTGGGGCCATATTTTAACTTTCTCGTCAGACTAATGTGTGAAATTTATCTCTACACTTGGCAAGCTGTAAATATTAGGCTATTGGGAGAATTGACTGGTTCCCTATACTTTTTATTGTGAGGTGTCACAAAAATTAGGAGTGGGGGAGGTGTTTCCTGAGCTGACAAATGATAAAAACTGCATATCTATATTATAATCCATGAGAAGAGGAAGTAAAATCTTTGTAAAAATTATGTTATATTGTTTTCACGATATTCTGGGTTATTATATCAGTAGTTTCTTTTATTGAAATGCTAAATTCTATACTACTGGCATCACTATGTGTTATAATCCTGATGTACATTGTGTCAATTACAGACTATTAAATGTTCACTACAGATTTGTGTTACACGGCTATGGACAGAGGAACAAATTATTTAGTAGAGGAAAAAATTGTTTTATAATGTTACAAGAACGATGATAAGGCAATTAACAATGGATCATTCTATTTGTTATAACCCTATAATTTATAGGATCAACTCGTGACTGAAAATTTTATCCTTGTAATTTTTTTGGATTTCAAATAATGTTTCATCCTGCAAATGATTTGAAAATGAAAAAAAAAGAAAAAAAAAGAACATGAAAAAATGAAAAGAGAATAAAAGAGGGCATAGAAGAAAAAATGAACAAAGCCCCATGCAATAACAATGTCTTGAGCCATATTGTTTAAACATGGTCAGGTCCTTTTCAATTGATGTTGATAGGATTAGTGAATAAGCTTAGCTAAACTGTTTAATCTTAGCTAAGTATATAGGTTAGTTAGTGAATAAATTTGATCAGAGTGTTCAATCCTGATCAAATAACATCAGGATAGAGTAATTTCTTAGCCCAATAGTTTAATCTGGGCTAAAGGTGTAGGTAGGTAGGATAGGACACATGCTAGCCAACTTTTCTTTCAATAAAGTTTGTATGGTGTTAGAAGAAAATGTATGATTCTGATGATTGAGGTGTTTTCCTAACCCCATGGTGACAAAATCAAGGGAAGCAATGCACAAAACCCACAAAAAACATTAAGCCTAAGTTCTGCTGCCCATATTAAATTACGCCTGGAGATTAAAGATGGTGCATAGATCTATGACAGAGCTATTGGCACCTATATCTACGGC
>SNQJ01S0045611.1:133251-146553 GCA_010110895.2 Picea sitchensis | reverse complement strand
CATCTCATAAATCTGTCAGTTCATCCCACCTGGTCACCCATCACAAGTCACCTCACGCTTGTCATTCTCCAATCAACACCCCCCATGTCACCCTTTCGCACTCGTCACTCGTCCTTCACTTGCTATCTCACACTTCAAACGATCCGTTGGCCATTTACTATTGGATAACATATCTGTAGCCTGTTGACCTGTCCCCCATGCCCAAAGGATACCTATTCACTCAAAACTAGCCCTTGTTCCGTCATTTGAAAACTATTCACTCTCTCTGCACACCAGACAACCTATTCCCCTCACTGATCTAGTCATCGACCCAACTATAGCCATTACTCGCTGAGATTTTGTTTCAATTGTAGGTACCGTTGGAAGTGATGGCACCAAATTCTAAAAAAGAAAAGGTTTAGGAAAATCCTTTCCTCCCACCTCCTGTTGACCTCGACAGGATCCCATTATCTGACAAGGATTATCTGATCTCAGAGACCAGGTGTGAATTTGATTTCCCAGAATTGTAGTCATGGTTTAAAGACACATTCCTAGATCAAAGCGATGAGATTGGGCTCTGGGAGTCCAATCTTCCTCTTTATCTTTTTCCCCAAGTCCATCATTTCCCCGAATTCTCCCTCAGATTTCAAGCTCATTACCTCCCTGACCAGAGAGTTGTAGTTTCTTCATCTGGAGAAACTCTTTTCTTCATCACACGATAGTCCATTAATCAAATGATGCAGATATCTAGAGTTGAATCTGCCTCCCCTTTCAACCTTGAAATCCCGACGGAGTTGTACTAGAGTCTGTCTTTTCCTCAAAGAGCCCAGATATTTGAGATTTTCCTCCCATAGGGTGATCAACTCCCCAAGAAAAATCCCCCGTATCATTCCTCCCTGTTCTCAAAAAAGGTAAACCAAGTGATTTCATCCATTTGTTGTCTACTTGGCTATTATTTAGACGAATGGGTAGATGAACCTATATTGGGGTTCCTATCCATTTTCTCTGCTCAGGAAAGGGCCACCATCCAGTTTGAATACATCACTTTCCTGGCATAGAACATCCACGATCATCTTTTGTAATGTCCCCCACCTCTTGATAGAGAGGTGATGAGGAGACTCAGTGGCCTAGGCACCCCCACAAGGTCATAGTCTCACATTGAGGGGGAAAAGTCAACTAAACTAAGTTATATTTTTAAGTTGACTTAAGGAAGAAAAGGATAAAAGGAGTAAAAGATAACTCAACAGAAGAATAGAAGCTAACCCTGGGAGTTAACCAAACTCAACAGAGAATTAGAAGGAAAAGTATAAGTAAGAGGCTGGGGTGCACCCATTAGTCATTCTAGATTTGGTATATTGCTTGTTATTTCTCTTGAGCATTCAGTTTGGGGGTTTTGCTGTACAGACCCTTGTGAGCAACTCAGTGGTGAAATACCCACTCACCTTGTTCCACAGCTTGGTCTCGGGGATTAAAGAATCCTCCACACCATTCTACTCTCAACATATTTCCATCTAGTGCTTCAGAAGGTAGCAGGGCCGTACTGTTCTTGTGTTTTCAGCAAGGGCACACCATCACCTAGAGAAGGGTTTGATCTAGCTTATCAGGGGAGCTTGTGGCCATTTCGACACTTGGGTTTTATTTGCAGGGGCACCACCATCATTTTGAGGGTCTTCCTGGAGAGTTATCATCATCAGATATTTAGATCTAGATTGGGACGTCTTGGAGGCAAAAGGGGCGTCCTGTGATCCAGTAAATCTCAGATCTAGGGAGCTTCACCTGGAATCTGAGTCTGAAACTTCTCCTAGGAGGTTCCCATATCCCGATCTACATTCTTGGGAATTTTCAGAGCATTTGGAGGCTTTTCTCATCAGGGCCGAATTTCCTAGGGTTCCAGGCATCCAGGAGGGTGCAACCTTAGCAAAAGATTCAGAGTTTGGAAGGGTTTGCCTTGGACGTTCAACCTGGGATTTCAGGAGGGTGATCCTACCACCTTGATCTATCATCTGGCCGAGTTTGGACTCATTTGGAGCCTTCTTTCAGTAGGGCCGATTCAGTGAGGGTTCCAGCCTTCTATTGGGGCGTGGCATTCTTCAGCTGGAGGGTTTGGCATTCAGATCTTCTCGTCTTGGTCCTCATTTCTTATTCAGTCTTTGGAGGCTTATTTTGTATCGGTAGATCATTTTGTAGCAGCTCATATCTATTATCTGTTCGACCATCTGAGGATTATTCCAGATTGGCTATCTATTGTATTGATTCCATATTGCTCATAATAAAGGTCAGATCATTGCTTGTGCTTCTATATCTTGAATGTATTGTGATCTTCATGTGTTGGATGAATCTTGTATGAATGCATTTAATAATTGGATAACTCAATAAACACCTGCACATCAACAAATCATTGGTAGTTAGTGATTCCAAGCGAAAAATTTGTCTTGGGATCATTACAGCTTTCTAAATTCGCCACAGAGGGCAAGTTCCAGTATTCCTCAATACTAGCTTACATGTTCACCTTCTTTCAAGTAGAAAAGGTTCTCCTTCCCGATGCAGAAAATAGACAAGGATGACAAACCACATCTTGGACTTCATTGCTTAGAAGGAACTCCACAGAGTTCAACTTCAAGCAGTTCATCGAGCAGTTTTACCATCAAGTGGTGAGCATGCTCAGTGGGATATCAGAGCCAAGGATAAATGAAGAGATCCAGAGAATCTTACACCTCTTGGACGTCGCAAAGATGAGAGATTGGTAACTATATCAAAATTAAACAGAAATCAGAGAATACGAGTGCGAATTAGCTCCATACAAGTTGCCCAAGTATTTTCCTGTGAGGATATTTGCCCTGGAATATATACGGCAAATGATAAATTCAGATGATATACACTTTATGGCTCTAAAGAAGAAAAAAAAGATGAGGATTAAGGGGTATATAGGATCTTTTATCTGCAATAGCCGAGTTACCGAGGAAGAGGAAGATAAACTTTTGAGGGAAATGAAGTTTGAAACAAGTTTCCTATGGCACTACGATCCCTGTGGGATCATTTCAGAGATGAGAGTGAAGAACAAAAATATCCCATATGTTCATACACCCAAGACTGAGATAGAGAAGTTTGTAAATCAAATGGAATGGGAGGTGAACACTATGGAAGAGGTAGAACAATAGCCTCCTTCAATTATCATCTCACAAACAACCACTCCACAGGTACCAAAGGAGAAAATACCCAGGAAGGACACTTCCCCTTCAGTCACAGAAGTCTTGGCTAAGGATTTCCAGGTACACACCAAAAGGACAAAAGCCAGTCATACAACTGACACGACTGGTGAAAATGAAACCCAGTCCACTACAATTATGAAAGGTGATCATTCACCTCTTATCTCAAGCAACCAACAGATCATGTCTACCTCTTCATCCAAGAAGTAGACTGGCACTTCACTAGTCAACCAGTCAAATAAAGGAGGTGTAAAATTGAGTATTTTTGAGAAGTACGATATGATCAAGAAGAAGAATCAGATGCTGACCAACAACACCTATGCTCAATTTTGGAAGCAAACGTCCACAACACAGGATAGACTGTTATAATCTTTTGATACAGAGAAAGGCATAATGCACATGGCCTTTTTGCAGGCACAAGTGCCCGATCCAAAAGAAATAACTGATTACAAAAGGGCAACAGTTGAGTTTAACACCAAATATGTACACCCAACCGATCAGATGGATGTACATAGGAAAACGGGAGAAATGGTTTTCTCTACATTGGAAAATTCTTCTACTTCTTCTACTAAGTAACAGGTTTCTCTGAACAACGTTCAGACTTAGTTAAAATTGGAGAAGATATCATCTTTTGCAAAGGACAACAGAAGAAAGTCCTTAGAAGAATTGGTGCTCAATATTGGGTATGATCCCTCTAATGTGAAATAAGTTGAGGAGATGCTCAATAAAAAGAATGTGGACATAGCATCTCTGATGAAAAAACTGAAAATGCCACCTACAGAAGATGCACAGGAAAAGGATATAGCTGAGACAGAAGGTGAAAAGGATGAAATGCTCAAATTGATCATGGAGCAGAATGCACAGTTCAGAGAGATGGAAGAAGAGCTGGAGAGATTGGTAAAGGAGAAGGAATAGGCAACACCTATGGAAGTAATTCCACTGAGTGCACTTCCCCTCACAGGAGTTAGCACTGCAACTATATCAATGACCACCACAACAAAAATTCCATCAGCCACCCCACTGACAGCTCTGGAAAAAAAGGTGGAGCTAGCAAAATCTATGGAAGAGATGAACTTACAAGGAACATAAATCAACAGACTGAAAAACGAAGTTGAGAGATTTCAATAGCTAAAGTCTTCTTACCAGAAAAGATACACCATTGAGAAGCAAGAATCAGAAAATCTCAAGTAGGAATTGCAGCAGATACAAAAGTAAATAGTAGAGGGAAAGACTCTTGCCGAAGCAAAGGGGAATATTTGGATGGATATCTCCAAATCCATAAATGAAATATGGCCTATGGTGCAAATCATGTTTGAGAAAAATGAACTGGTGCTAAGGAGCAGGCATGCTATTAACAAAATAAAAGGAGAGTTGGGAGAAATTTCGACTGAAGCCAATGAAATCATTATATTCCTGAACTAAAAAAACAGAGAAGAACTAGAAGACATGAAGATTGAAGACATGACATAAACCATCCTCGAAGTCAAGAGAGTACTGACCAAAAGGGGACTGATGTTGCAGTTGTCGGAGAAAGTCTAGAACATGGACATTGGAGTTCAAAGGTTCTTCAACAATATTGAGGCTTTGTAGAAGAAAGGTATTCTTGGTCTACTGGTCCTAAATGACAAATTGATGACTCTTCCCGATTACAAACAGAATATGGCCATAGTGGCCAAAGACAATTCCAAGTTTGCAGGAATATAGAGCAGTATAACAGGCAAGGCATTCTTAGAAACTTTGCAGCCATACCTCAACATACAACACAATATCAAGTATATTATCATTTTCAAACCGACTTTTGCCAAGTACACAAAAATGGATGAAATATATCGGAGACTACTCAAAGTCACCATTCCTAGTCAGCTAAGATGGGGAGAGCTATGCAATTTGATCGAGTAGGGGATGAGGTGTGCAGGTTGATTTGGCACATGGATCAGTTAAAGTCATATGGGTGACTCACCAATGGCCTTCCCCAGAATCAACATGAAGAATTCGATACATCATTGGTAGTTCCTAAATTTTTGTATCTTGTTAGTTAGTTAGTTAGACTTAGAGTCTGCCATGTCCTAATCATTAATGACAGGGTCATTTCTAATTTTTGTTATAAATACTTAAAAATTTGAAGTATTGAGGGTTGATCTTTACGCCCTAGATAGTTGTAAGCGCTGTAATTTTTATCAAGAGATCTTCCAGTAATACAAAGAGACGTTTCACAGGATTCCTGCGTGTTAATTGTTGGTGAAGTTTTTTCTCTTTCTTTGTTGGATGTTTATCTTTCTTGGTTATCATTTTGTTTCCTGATCTGACCATTTAAAGGGAGTTAAAGTTGTTGAATTTACCTTTGTGTACTCTTTTTTTGAGATTTTAAAGATCTAAATGTTTATCTTCTGATGTTACAATAAAAAAATTCTTAATTGCTTCTTTATTTTAATTGATAATCTCGCCTTTTCTACTCTCCATCACTTTATTTATGAAGAATTCAATAGTTGCATTAACCTGCCTTGTGAAAATAATCTTTATATATGTTCTATGATCTCTATCTTTATAAAAAATACCCCATATCCCAATGGAGGTGTAAACCCTTTTTCATCCAACTTACAAAAACAAACAACACAATCACATTTAATCTAACTAGCCTAACATCTGAAAAACTAAAACAAAGTTAAATTTTACAGAGAGATCCCTCTCTGAAACTGGTAGGGCTAGGTCCCAATTTCAAAGTGGTTGGATAAAGTTGCCTCTGGTAAATTTCTTCTGCCCCTGACAACCTCTGAGAATTTCCAGAGCGCTAACATAGTGGTGACCATACTGGGGAACTGTACAAATTTTTCAATCCTACAATTTCTTTTCCTTAGACAAAGAAAACCTTATTTTTGAACAATTCATAAAATCCAAACATATAAAGAGATAATGTTCAGAGGTTGTTAAAGTTTGTATATAATTAGTTTAAGATTCTCTTATAAAGAAAAACAAAATAAAAATTAGAATTCTAGCTCCCAAAAGAGTTTTTTCCAGATCTCATCCAGACCCAGAACCTGTAGTAGTAATAGACAATCCCGAAAAATTATTCAAGAAGAAAAACACTGCTGAGGTTTCTGGGAGTCACAGTCCACTTCTAAGGTCCCCTTCTCTCCTAGAAAAGTTAGTTGCTCTTCAATATCTTGAGTTTGATATATCTTTTCAACAAAGCCTTTTCAGGACAAAATCTGATAGGTTTGTTAGTGAAATAGTTTTAGATCAAACCGTCTTTCAGCTCAGGACCCCTGAAATACTCTCTCCCAGAGCTGAAGTTGATCAATGTTTCCACCCTGAATATGATAAGCTTGAAGACCTAGTTTCGAATATTGGTCAAGCCTTAGACAAAATAAACCTTCAACTGTCAGTCAAACTCCCTGCTTTGATGGTTGTTGCAATTTCTGTTAAATCTAAAACAGGTCACTCCTTTTCTCCTAGCCCTTCATCTTCAACAACTTCAGTCACTACCTCTCCTGTTGCACAGGTTGTTGTTCAGCCTCCTCCACCATTCATGGTAGCGAGATATGCCCCATTGGTGTTGGTTTCCACTTTACATGACATGCCTCAATATTATCAAACTAGACTACCTCAGTTTGATAGTACTGGTCCCCTAAATGCACAACAACATGTCGAGAAAATGAACGATTATATTTATTTATAGGAAGTGGATGAAGCTGATGTGTAGATGAGACTATTTGCACAGAATTTGACTGGAGATGTAAAAAAGTGGTTCAAGGCGTTACCTGCTGCTACCATAACTGACATTGCTATTTTTCATCGAGCTTTCCTTGACAGGTGGGAGGTGAATAAAAATCCTCTCTAGATCCTGCCAGAATATGAGAACATCAGATGAAACCAAGGAGATACAGTGCAAGATTATTGCACTCGTTTCAACAATCTGTACAATGCAATTCCAACTGATATCAAACCACCACAAGGTTTGGCATTAATAAAATTCCCCGATGGATTTGATGTAGATATGTCTTATCAGCTAAGAGAGAGAAATGTTGTAACTCTGGAAGACATGAAAAAAAGTTTCGTCAGTGTAGAAGCAAATCTTTTGGCCAGAAGGGCCAGGTAGAAAACTGAAGGGAGATTCACTATTAAAGAAGAGCCTTCTACTTCCTCATCAGACGCCAAACTAGATTCTCTAGCCAAAGCTATGGAGAAAATGATGGAGAGACTCACTGTAACTGACAAAAACCCACCCAGGGAGAACCAAGCTGCTCCTCAAATTCGAAACCCAAACTTCAGAAGAAATCCACCCCAGATCAGGAAAAGAGATCCTAGAGATCAAAGAGAGCAGAGGGGGCCTGATCTACAGATTAGACATTCCCTCCAGGAGAATTACACCAATGATGGGGAGGGGGAAATCGAAGATTTTGATGACACTCATATAAAACTAATGGGTGATCATGATCATGATCATGAATCCATTTTCCTCACCCAGGAAGAGCACGAGATGTTCCTCCTTTAACAAACGGAGGTAAATGAGGAATCAGAACAATAGGACTTTGATCATAACGCTATAATGGAGGTTCACAGGCAGTATAACCTGAGGAGAAAGAAGACAAATGATAACTCTCCGAAGAAGGATGCTGAAGCCAAGAAAGCCTCAGAAAAGATTCCCTAGAAAGTCCTTGAGAGAAACAAGGCTGGACCTCATACACAAAAAACTCCAGAAATACTACAAAGAGAAAATCAGACTGAAGTTTCATCAATTAGTCAACCAAGTGAACTCGGCCATAGAATTCAGACAAATAAACCAAAAGTACATACCTTAAGCAAACTGTCCACTGCATTCAGTCTTGAAGGGGAACTAGCTAAATTAAAAATTCCCATTCCCCTATTTGAGTTGATGAACAAGAATGCTTATAGGTCTCAGGTGATTAAAGCGTTAAGCATCGAACCCAAGATAGGTACTAAGGATTTGAATGTTGGATCGGTAAATCACTCGGACACATTAAATCTTGCCGATGACCAAAAAAAGCTCCTGTTTGGTCCTGAAGTTGATTGTCAAACTGATAATGGTGTCGTAGCCCCTTTTTACATCAGCCTAAACATCCATGATATGATATTACACAATGCTATGCTGGATTTGTGTGCTTCTCACAACCTAATTCCCAAAGCCGTGATGTAAAATTTGGGGCTCGAGGTCACCAGACCCTACAAAGATTTGTGTTCTTTCAATTCCAACAAGTTTAAATGTATAGACCCGATCAAAGACTTATGCATTACATTAGCTCAAATCCCAACAAAGAGTATGGTAATGGATATAGTAGTTGCAGATATTCCCCCAAAATAAGGTATGTTACTGTCAAGATCATGGGGGCTAAGCTAAAAGGAACCCTGCAACTAGATATGTCATACGCCACCATCCTGGTATTCAGACAACATGGGAGACTGTATAGAGAAACCTTGATGAAGTATATGGTCAGTGGTCAGGAAAAGTCGCATAACTATCCATTTTACTCTGCACACTTTGATCTTGACTCTTTTATTTTATACAATGATGGTGATGTGGAAGAACAAATTGCTTGGTTGGAAGATGGTACACATGATTCAAAATAAAGTAAAACAATCATTGAGGAAAGAAGGGTGGAAACGGTAGAGAGGGAGGAACTACCAACAGATTTTTGGAGCATGGATTTCGATGGTGCTGTGAGTAAAGAAGGAGTTGGAGCTGGGGTTTGGTTGCATAATCATAGATCAAGGTATTCCGAGAATCATTCTTACAAACTGAATTTCCAATGCAGTAATAATGTAGCTGAGTACGAGGCTCTGATGCTCGGCATGAAACTACTAAAGAAAGTTGGTGCCAAACAGATCATGGTAAGGGGTGATTCTGAACTGATTATCAAGCAAATCAAAGGTGAGTATGCATATAAACACCCCATAATTAGGGCTTATAGGAATGATGTTTTGGATGCTTTTCAGTGCTTTATTAAAATCGACTTGCAGGCAATGCCTAGAGGACAAAACATACTAGCAGACGGGTTGGCTACGTCGGCAACTACTTGTAAAATTACTTTTCATCCCATTCACAAGTACTCATTGGAGGTGAAGTGCATACCAACCGTTCTTGACAACATCAAATACTGGCAGTTTTTTGGAAATGACGATCAAATTGAAGACTTCCTACAATGTAAGAATGATTTTGAATGTACAAACATAGATTTAGAAAATGATGATGAGATTGTAAATAAATCTGTTTCTGAAAGTGGTAGTGTAAATAACATAGATTCCAAAGCATTCAATGAAATTAAAGTAGATGCAGATGAATTGAATGAAAATGAGATAGATTCTGGTATTCTATAGTTGAAAAGTAATGTGTTACCCAGAGGTCTAGTTCCATTAGAAGACTTGTTCGATTTTAACGATGTAGCCAAAAAACCGAAAATTGAAGCTGGTGGTAAAGAGGTCGAAGAATGTAACATAGGAACAGAAGAAAACCCCAAGATGATAAAACTCTCCAAATCGCTACCCCCTGAGAAAAAACACAAGTACATTGAACTTTTTAAGGAATATGCGGATGTTTTTGCCTGGGGTTATGAAGACTTAAAATCCTACAACACAAGTATCATACAACATCAGATTCCTATAAAAGAAGAACACAAACCTTTCAGACATAAAATTAGGAGAATAAATCCCAAGTTACTTCCCCTGATAGAGAAAGAAATCAAAAAGATGTATGATGTGAAAATCATAGTCCCCTTGAGATTTTCCAAATGGGTTTCTAACCTAGTTCCTACCAGGAAGAAAATTGGCAAGATCAGACTTTGCATTGATTTCAAAAATCTGAACAAAGTCTCTCTCAAAGAAAATTACTCTTTTCCCAAAATGGACCACATTTTACAAAGGTGGTTGAGTCCAGTAGTATCTCCTTACTAGATGGTTTCTCAGGCTACAACCAAGTCCTTGTCCACCCAGACGATCAAGAGAAAACAACATTCACTACACCTTGGGGAACCTTCATGTATGTGAAGATGCCTTTTGGTTTGATGAACATTGGTGTCACTTTACAGAGAGCAATGGATATTTCTTTTGTCGGCGAGCTTGGGAGATTTATAGTCATTTATTTGGATGATGTGATGGTCTACTCCCAATCTGACGAGGAACACTTGCTTCATCTCAGACGCGTGTTTGAGAAGTGCAGAAAATTTGGGGTTTCTTTGAATCCTAAGAAAATCCTTTTTAGGTTAGAAGAAGGCAAACTGTTGGGACACATAATCTCTAAGGACGGAATCAAAATAGATCCCAGCAAAATAGAGGCCATCCAAAAACTGGAACACCCTAGGAATATTAAAGAGCTACAATCTTTCATTGGAAAAATAAACTTCCTAAGAAGATTCATACCCAACTTGGCCGAGCTTCTCAGGAACATCACCAATATGTTGAAAAAGGACACAAAAATAATATGGAATACTGAATCCAAGCAATCTTTTGAACATGTTAAGCATGCACTCACACAAGCTCAAGTGTTGATTAGTCCAGAATTTACCAAAGATTTTTACCTTTTCTCTTTTGCATCCGAACACACCATCGCAACAGTACTACTGCAGAAAAAAAACGAAGGGTATGAACAACCCATAACCTTTTTCAGTAAATATTTGAGAGATGTTGCGTTAAATTATAAAATAATGGAGAAATAAGATTTCTCTTTGGTGAAATCCATAAAAGACTTTAGGGTCTATATTCTCAATTCCCATACCATTGCCTATGTTCCAAATGTAGTGGTAAAGGATATTTTAACTCAGGATAATCCGGATGGTAGAAGAGGAAAGTGGATTGTTGTTATTCTAGAATATGATTTAGAGATTAATCCTACTAAACTGATCAAAGGTTAAGGTCTAGCAAAGTTGATGGATGAATCTAATTTCCATGCTCTAGATATTAATTTCTTAGATGCAGTTGAAGAGCAGGGGGAGCAGGCGACTCCAAGCATGAAGGAGGTATTTATAGACTCTCCATGGTACACATGCCTAATATTTGTCTTTCTCAATTTACAAGCTCCCCCTGGTCTGACTAAAACCAAAGCAAAGTTTTTGAAATTAAAAGCATTAAAATTTTGTATTCTAGAAGGTAATCTTTATTGGAAATATCCTGGAGTTATTTTGTTAAATTGCCTATTAAAAGACAAAGTTGACAAGGTTTTACAAGATTTTTATGCAGGAGATTGTGGTGGGCATGTGAGTTGGAAGAATACAACAAATAAGATCCTCAGAGCTGGATTCTACTGGCTCACATTATTCGCCAATGTGCATCGGCAAGTCACCTTGTGCCATAAATGTCAAGTGTTTTAAGGTAAAAAGAAGCTCCCGCCCTTGCCCCTCAAATCCATCTCCGTTGAAGATCCTTTCTAGCAATGGGGTTTAGACTTCGTCGGAGAGATACACCCTTCTTCGTTTGGCCAACGCAAGTGGATTATCACCGCCATTGACTATTTTACGAAATGGATCGAAGTTGTACTATGCATGCAAGCTACTAATTTTGTTACCATTAGATTTCTAGAACATCATATTTTGTCTCATTTTGGATGCCCTAGAAAAATCATAGTTGACAATGCAACAACCTTCCGGTCCAAAAATCTCATAGATTTTTGTAGCCAGTATCACATTACGTTAGGACATTCCACAACTTATTACCCTCAGGGAAATGGGCTGGATGAGTCTTCCAATAAAACCCTGGTGAATATCATTAAGAAGAAACTGCAAAAAAATAAGAAGTCATGGCATAACAAGCTGGTTTTTACTCTTTGGTCTGACAGACTAACCACTAAGAGGTCAATTGGTATGTCTCCATACCAGTTGGTCTATGGTACTGAAGCAATTTTTCCTACCTCTTTGGGGGTTCCGGTCATGAAACTTTTGCAAGATATGCAAGCTGAGTCGAAGGATTCCCAAAGAAGAATAAGCTAGATGATCCATTTGCAACAGTCCAGGGAAGAAGTATACAACAAAACTCAGGTCATCCAGGAGAATATAAAAAATATTTTCGACAAAAGAACTAAAGAAGATGATTTTGAGTTAGGTGATTTGGTACTGAGATGGGATGCTAGAAATGAAGATAAGCAAAAACAAGGAAAGTTTTATAGCCTATGGAGAGGCCCCTTCATGATCCAGGCATTCAGAGGAAACAATGCTTTTCTTCTCAAGAACAATGATGGTATAGAACTGTCAGGCGGACCGGTGAACGACAGGATGCTAAAGCACTACTCACCACCTCAGTAAAGGCACTTTCCACCCATTCCCATAGTAAAAAACATTTTCCTTTACTTGCATTTTATGAATGGGTGACATTGATCAGATGGTTGAAGCCTGTAGAGAAGGCCCTGAGCCACTGGACAATGTCATAAAAATTTTCAAAAATAAAACAGATCAAGTAGTGAAAGAAGCTCTAGAATAAATTTTTAGAGACATCAAGAACCAGGATTCTTGGCACTTCACAAGGAGATTGCCATCCCCAGGTGGAGCCGCTGTTATAACCCTATAATTTATAGGGTCAACTGGTGACTGAAAATTTTATCCTTGTAATTTTTTTTGGGTTTCAAATAATGTTTCATCCTGCAAATGATTTGAAAAGAAAAAAAAAGAACATGAAAAAATGAAAAGAGAATAAAAGAGGGCATAGAAGAAAAAATGAACAAAGCCCCATGCAATAACAATGACTTGAGCCATACTATTTAAACATGGTCAAGTCCTTTTGAATTGATGTTGAGAGGATTAGTGAATAAGCTTGGTTAAACTGTTTAATCTTAGCTAAGTAGATAGGTTAGTTAGTGAATAAATTTGATCAGACTGTTCAATCCTGATCAAATAGCCACAGGATAGAGTAATTTCTTATCCCAACAGTTTATTCTGGGCTAAAGGTGTAGGTAGGTAGGATAAGACACAGGCTAGCAAGCTTTCCTTTCAATAAAGTTTGTATGGTGTTCGAGGAAAATGTATGATTCTGATAATTGAGGTGTTTTCCTAACCCCATGGTGACAAAAGCAAGGGAAGCAACGCACAAAACCCACAAAAAGCATTAAGCCTAAGTTCTGCTGCACATATTAATTGTTCTCGGAGATTAAAGATGGCTCATAGATCTACATCAGAGTTAT
>SNQJ01S0045611.1:116142-133241 GCA_010110895.2 Picea sitchensis | reverse complement strand
GGCATGAATCGATTGCATTAGAACCCCTCCGCTCCAAAACCACTTACCACCCTTCTGACATACCACCGCTGCTTCATGACATCACGCCCCACTACCTTTCCCCTACAGGTCTCATCTCATAACTCTACAAGTTCATCCCACCTAGTCACCCGTCACAAGTCACCTCACGCTTTTCATTCTCCAATCAACACCCCCCACGTCACCTTGTCACACATGTCACTCCTCCTTCACTTGCCATCTCACACTTCAAATGATTTGTTGGTCATTTACTACTGGATAACATATTCGTATCCTACTGACCTATCCCCCACACCCAACGGATACCCGTTCACTCAAAACCAACCCCTATTCCGTCATTTGCACATTGTTCACTCTCTCTGCACACCAGACAACTTTGTCCCCTCAATGATCGAGTCACCGACCCACTATAACCATTACCCGCTAACATTTTGTTTCAATTGCAGGTACCATTGGAAGCGATGGCACCAAAGTCTAAAAAAGAAAAGGTCGAGGAAAATCCTTTCCTCCCATCTCCTGTTGACCTCGACAGGATCCCATTAGCCAAGAAGGATTATTCGATCTCAGATACTAGGTGTGAATTTGATTTCGTAGAATTGAAGTTATGGTTTAAAGACACATTCCTAGATCAAAGTGATGAGATTGGGATCTGGGAATCCAATCTTCCTCTCTATCTTTTTCCCCAAGTCCATCATTTCCCTGAATTCACCCTCAAATGTCAATCTCATTACCTCCCTAACCAGAGAGCCATAGTTTCTTCGTCTGGAGAAAATCTTTTCTTTATCACACCAGAGGCCATTGATCAGATGATGCAGATATCTAGAGCCAAATCTGCCTCCCCTTTCAATCTTGAAATCCTGACAGAGTTGTACCAGAGTATGTCTTTTCCCCAAAGAGCCTAGATATTTGAGCTTTTCCTCCCATAGGATTCTTAGCTCCCCAAGAAAAATATCATGTATCATTCCTCCCTTTTCTCAGAAAAGGGAAACCAAGTGATTTCATCCCTTTGTTGTCTACTTGGCTATTATTCAAGTGAATGGGTAGATGAACCTATATTGGGGTTCCTATCCATTTTCTCTACTGAGGAAAGGGCCACCATCCAGTTTGACTACAACACTTTCCTGGCATAGAACATCCACGATTAGCTTTCTAAATTTTCCATAGAGGGCATGTTCCAGTATTCCTCAATACTAGATTACATGTTCACCTTCTTTCAAGTAGAAAGGTTCTCCTTCCTGATGCAGAAAATGGACAAGGACGACAAACCATGGGCAATAACATATTGGACTTCACTGCTCAGAAGGAACTCCACAGAGTTCAGCTTCAAACAGTTCATCGAGCAGTTTTACCATCCAGTGGTGAGCATGCTCAGTGGGAGACCACAACTAAGGATAAATGAAGATATCCAGAGAATCTTACACCTATCGGACCTTGCAAAGATGGGATATTGGTACCTGTATCAAAATCACACAGAAATCAGAGTATACAGGTGTGAATTAGCTCCATACGAGCTGCCCAAGTATTTGTCTGTGAGGATATTTTCCCTGGAATATATATGACAAATGATAAATTTAGATGATATACACTTTGTCTCTGAAGAAGAAACAATAGATGAGGATTAAGGGGCAGATATGATATTTTATCTGTAATAGCCAAGTTGTCGGGGAAGAGGCAGATAAAATTTTGAGGGAAATGAAGTTTGAAACAAGTTTCTTGTGGCACTACGATCCATGTGGGATCATTTCGGAGATGAGATTGAAGAATAAAAATATCCCGTATGTTCATACACCCAAGCTCGAGATAGAGAAGTTTGTAAATCAAATGGAGTGGGATGTGAACACTCTGGAAGAGGTAGAACAACAATCTACTTCAGTTATCATCTCACAAACAAACACACCACAGGTACCAAAGGAGAAAAGACCTAGGAAGGACACTTCCCCTTCAGTCATAGAAGTGTCGGTTGAGGATTTCCAGGTACACTCCAAAAGGCCAAAAACCAGTCATACAACTGACATGACTAGTGAAAAGGAAACCCAGTCCACTATAGTTATGAAAGGTGATCATTCACCTCTTATCTCAAGCAACCAACATATCATGTCTACCTCTTCATCCAAGAAGCAGACTGACACTTCACTAGTCAACCAATCGAATAAAGGATGTGCAAAATTGAGTATTTTTGAGAAGTACGATATGATCAAGAAGAAGAATCAAATGCTGACCAGCAACACCAATGATCAATTTTGGAAGCAAACATCCACAGCATAGCACAGACGGTTATCATCTTATAGAGAAAGGCAGAATGCACATGGCCTTTTTGCAGGCACAAGTGCCCGATCCAAAAGTAATAACTAATTACAAAAGGGAAACGTTTGAGTTTAACACCAGAGATGTACACCTAGTCGATCAGATGGATCTACATAGGCAAACGAGAGAAATGGTTTTCTCTACATTGGCAAATACTTATACTTTTGTCGCTAAGTTACATGTTTCTCTGAACAACGTTCAGACTCAACTAAAATTGGAGAAGATATAATCTTTTGCAAGGGACAAAAAAATAAATTCCTTAGAAGAATTGGTGCTCAATATTGGGTATGATCCCTCTAATGTGAAAGCAGTTGAGGAGATGCTCAAGAAAAATAATGCGGGCATAACATCTCTAAGGAAACAACTGAAACTACCACCTACAGAAGATGCACAGGAAAAGGAGATAGCTGAGACAGAAGGTGAAAAGGATGAAATGCTCAAATTGATCATGGAGAAGAATGCACAGTTAAGAGAGATGGAAGCAGAGCTAGAGAGATTGGTAAAGGATAAGGAACATGCAACACCTATGGAAGTAATTCCACTGATTTCACTTCCCCTCACAGGAGTTAGCACCGCAACTGTAGCAATGACCACCACAACAAAAATTCCATCAGCCACCCCACTGACAGCTCTGGAAAAAATGGTGGAGCTAGCAAAATCCATGGAAGAGATGAACTTACAAGGAGCGGAAATCAACAGACTGAAAAAGGAAGTTGAAATCCTTCAAGAGCTAAAGTCTTCTTACTAGACAAGCTACACCATGGAGAAACAAACATCAGAAAAGCTCAAGCAGGAATTGCAGTAGCTACAAAAGGAAACAGTAGTGGGCAATACTCTTGCAAAAGCAAAGGAGAATATTTGGATGACTATCTCCAAATCCATAAATGAATTCTAGCCTATGGTGCAAATCATGTTTGAGAAAAATGAACTGGTGCTAAGGAGCAGGTAGGCTATTGAAAAAATAAAAGGAGAGTTGGTAGAAATGCCCACTGAAGCCAATAAAATCATTATATTCTTGAACTCATGGAACGAAGAAGAACTAGAAGACCTAAAGATTGAAGACATGACATAAACCATCCTCGAAGTCAAGAGAGTACTGACCAAAAGAGGACTGATGCTGCTATTGGAGAAGAAAGTTCATAACATAGAAATTGGAGTTGAAAGGTTCTTCAACAAGATTGAGGCTTTGCAGAAGAAAGGTCTTCTTGGTCTACTGGTCCTAAATGACAAGTTGATGACTCTTCTCGATTACAAACAGAATATGGCCATGATGGCCAAAGATAGTTCCAAGTTTTCGGGAATACAGGGCAGTATAACAGGCAAGGCATTCTTAGAAACTTTGCAGCCAGACCTCAGCATACAACACGAGATCAAGTATATTTTCATCGTCAAGCCAAATTTTTCCAGGTACACAGAAATGGATGAAATATACCGAAGACTACTCAAAGTCACCATTCCCAGTCAACTAAGATGGGAAGAGCTGTGCAATTTGATCGAGTAGGAAATGAGGTGTGTAGGTTGATTTGGTGCACGGATCAGTTAAAGTCATGTGGGTGACTCACCAATGGCCTTCCCCAGAATCAACATGAAGAATTTGATACATCATCGACAGTTCCTAAATTTTTGTATCTTGTTAGTTAGTTAGTTAGACTTAGAGTCTGCCACGTCCCGATCATTAATGACAGGGTCATTTGTAATTTTTGTTATAAATACTTAAAACTTTGAAGTATTGAGGGTTGATCTTTACTCCCTAGCTAGCTGTAAGAACTGTAATTTTTATCAAGAGATCTTCGAATAATACAAAGAGATGTTTCACAGGATTCCTGCGTGTTAACTGTTGGTGAAGTTTTTTCTCTTTCTTCATTGGATGTTTATCTTTCTTAGTTATCATTTTGTTTTCTGACCTGGCCATTTAAAGGGAGTTAAAGTTGCAGAATTTACCTTTGTGTACTCTGTTTCTGAGATTTTAAATATCTAAATGTTTATATTCTAATGTTACTATAAATAAATTCTTAATTGCTTCTTTGTTTTAATTGATAATCTTGCCTTTTCTGCTCTCCGTCACTTTATTTCTGAAGAATCCAATAGTTGCATTAACCTGACCTATGAAAATAATATTTATATCTGTTCTCTGATCTCTATCTTTATAAAACATACCCCATAGCCCAATGGAGGCGTAAACCCTTTTTCAGCCAACTTACAAAAACAAACAACACAATCACCTTTAATCTAACTAGACTAACATCTGAAAACTAAAACAAAGATAAATCTTACAGAGAGATCCCTCTCTGAAATTGGTAGGGCTAGGTCCCAGTTTTGAAGTGGTTGGATAAAGTTTCCTCTAGTAAATTTCTTCTACCCCCGACAACCTATGGGAATTACAGAGAGTTAACACTATTCACACTTATCCTGTCCATACTCTTGTTTACCATGACTGCCAGAGATTGCCCAAGCTGAGTTCTATGGGTAAACATCCATTATAATGGGGATACTTTCTACTTGCACAACAGTAACATATGAAGTGCCACATGGAGTCCCATTTGGAAGACCGGATGGAGTGCCATTTGGACGACTGGATGAAGTGTCGTATGAAGGATCAGATGAGGTATGCATATACTGTAAATGACCACGATTGCTTGCAGAAATGATCGTTTGAATTGATACACCTGTTGCAATGGTAAGATAAGATAGGTAGAATGGTATATTTTTTGAAATTCATGTTTATAATTGAATTAAAACTTTTTAATGCATTTTTATGATCAAATGTCCAAGTCGAAGACTTGGAAATTGATCTAATTCTCACATAATTGCATTTTCCTCCAAAGTACACCATTTGAAATTCAAATGTTGTGCAATCATATTCAATTCAATAAACCCTTGAATTTTCCTTTCTACTTCTTGTCTTGAGAAAATGTCTTCCCAAGTTTGTAAAAACTTGGCCAACCCTCACAAAAATCTATTCCACCATGGCCTCATCAAATTGCTTTTCATAACTGAGTTGACAAAACATGGCAAGACATGGGATGAATTCCTTTATCAATTATCAAACCCCCATCTCACAGTCAAGACTAGTAAAAGATCAATTGATTTAGGGACTGTTACTCCATCTAAGCCTCGTTCTCCAAAGACTCCAAACCTTCCAACTCAAACTATCTCTCTATCTGAACAAAAGGCCAAGAAATTTGTTGATTCCTCTGCAACCTCATCGGGAAATAAAACCAAAAATCTTGTTGATAATTCTCCATTGCCCTCAACACCTATTGATCCTCAACCAAAGAAGTTACAAGATGCATTTCAATAAGATTTTCCTTTAGTCCCTACGATTAAAAGAGGAGCCAATCGGTTCAAAGGAGATCTTTTCGAATAACTACCTGAAGTGAAAATAGAAAACCTAATGTAAAACCTCCAAACACTTTGGATGCTATCCAATTGTCTTCTGATATTGAAAGCCCCCATAAAAGACTCAGAGAAGTTTCTGCAGAAGAATTTGAGCCTGATAAAGAAGTAAAATATGAACCTATTCCCTCTCACAAACACTCTCTTACTCCTACCTCCTTGATGCCTACATCAACTTCCAAAGTTGATATACCTTCTAAAACCATCAAGGGATCCAAACTCTATTCTTTTGAACCATCTAATCATACCCCAATTATTGAGAAATTACAACAAGAAAATGCTTAGTTGCTTCAACAGTTGGAAGAGAAAATAACTATGGATAGGCATCTACATCATGACAATGTGATATTGCAAGAAAAAGTGAATTATGTCCAACGATTGGTTGATCAAATGAACACCACCAATCACAGCATCCAGACGCAATTGAAACATCGTAAAAGGCCCAAGACAAAATCTCCAAGACAAGAGGGAGAAGCTTCTAAAGCTAATACACCCCCTCCTTCATGAGTCTAGTTATGTCACGTGATTCATTTTTGTTTGTAGAGGGACCTGCAAATCCTTAGGCACGGGGGTAATGTTGGGTTCGTATTTTGACTATTTTATTGTGATGATCAAATCCTTTTTGCATCGATATTACATATGCTATGCTTCATATTAGCCATTTTGAAGGAGTTTCAAAGGTTTATATATCAATTTATCATGGATTCGCATCAAGTATGTATAATTGGTGTTTTTGTAATGATTTTGAGATCAATTCAGTTTAGTTTAATGTTTATAAATATCTAATGTTTTGGTTTTCTTGCAATAGGTCGAAATTGTGATCCGATCCTCCATCTAGACCTTCATCCAACACTTTTATAGGCAACGAACTTCAAGATTAATTTGTGAGTGTATGAAGTGGAATCAGAAAACTCCATCACATGGGTTTTGTGCATAATATTCCCAATTAGGTCCCATGAGAGCCATTTCTTGAAATTCTAGATGGATTGAGAACATTTCATGGTTTTCAATTTGGCATCCGACACTCCATCTGGCACTCAAAGTGTAGAGGAGTTGGCGGTTATCACATTGGCGGCCTTTGATGGATGAATTTGGGATATGTGTTTCATGCCTTCTCATGCCCTCCAACTACAGAGCTTGACACACCTCAGATTGGGCAGTTATAGTGATCATTGAGTGGCTCACGAAATTTCTAGAAGATGCTGCTTTTAGAAGCTCATTTATTGAGTTTGTTGTTTTTAGAGGAGGTTGACATCTCAAGTTGTAACTTATCTATAAATACCACTATCAGTGGCACAACCACAGAAAGAATTTTTAAGAATAATTTTATTATGTAATTCATACATTCTCTGCAACTTTTGTTCCATACTTCGCTTTTTGATTAATGAAAGAATTTCGTTTAGTTAAGCCCATGCTTTATTGTTGGAGTGTATCCATGACCTACTGGGGGGTGGGGGCACCAACGATATGGGTGACTATATATTAATAGATATCATGTGTTTATCTTATTTCTTAGTTAGAATTTATACCTGTTTCTTTGTTGTATGTATTTTTCAGTCGCAATTACTGTATATGTCAATTATAATTTGATTATCTAATTCGTCTTTCCTTAATTACAGATTGCTTGTAGGAGCTGGTTAATTATCATGTCGTGTTTCCTCTTTCTTAGATTTGAATTGTCTTGCAGGATACTAATTTAGATAGTATATTGAAGTCTTGATTAGTTACTTTGGTTTTGGAAACTAAAACAAATCATTAACTTAGACAAAGGATTAGTGTAGGCAGAGTTTTAATCTAAGGTTGTTTGCAAGCTTTGATGGATTAATTGTTTCAAGTTTTGTTAGCTGTAATCAAGATAAATTTAATTACCAGTTCAGTTAAATCTTCATACACCTATTTTGTTCATTAATCTTGCCTTAGTATGATAGGATAAAAATAGATTTTGGGATTATGTTTTCTAAAAACATTTTAGTTTTGAAATATGACTTTTAATGATAGGATTAGTTCAGTTTAGATCATAAAATCTCAATTATGGATTTGAATTGTAATTTTTAGTTGATATTGATTAGTAATTAGAAGAGTGAATTCAAATTAGGATTTTTAATCATGAGTTCATGAGTTTATAGATTTGTTTGAATTAGTATAAGAGTGTTTTTAATCGTTGATGATTGATGCATGAAGTTTAGAGATCACATGGATTTCCGAGATACTTAGTGTTTCTTCTATGATGGAAAATATTTCTTTAGATTGCCTTATTCACACTTTCCATTTCTCTGTAGAAGTCAACATTGAGCACTTGAACTGTCACTAATGGGCAGATGCCATCGTGATGTTATTCGACACTAAAGACACAATCATCACATTTGAATATTGTCCTTCTCTTTACTGCAAGACATAAATAGGTTTGATAAGATAGAATTTGAATACTTTGCAATGCTTTTGGTTAAGTAGATTAATGTTTATTCTTTGCAAAATAGAAATAGTTACGAGTTCTTTTTAAGAATAGAGTTCACTTGTCAAAATAGTTTCGATAGAGTAATTACTTACTTGCTTGCTTACTTGTTCACTTAGAGATAGATAGATTAAATAGTTTAGAGATAGATTACTTGTTATTTGCTTATCCAAAGATTGCTTTCTTATTCAAAGAGTTCCTTAGACTAATTGTTCATAGTGATAGATTTCTCTTCATTATTTGAGTTTATTGGCATTAGATTAGGAAAGGCTAGGCTAGATTAGAGCTCTAGACCTGCACATACAATGTTGGCACCTCGAATCCTATCAGCCACGGGTTGACAATTTAATGTCGAAATAGAAGCATATATTTTACTCAACAGGGATATCAACCTTGGATCATGGGAGCATGTTGGAGTTAGATTTTCAAGTCATTAAGCATCACAATCTATCATAGTTACCCCAATTATATGATTCATTTATTTTGAAGTAAATGAATGGATAAACATGACAACAATTAATTGTCAAAATTGAACATGTACAGAAATACAAATAACTTGTGAAAATGACAAGATGTAACATGAACCAAAATATTCAATAAGCAAAGTATTTCAACAAAAAATAGATTTTGTGTAAATCTTTATTTTTTTTGTATCAATTTTTTTATGATTTTTCTCTACTAAATTGCACATATAAACTTAGACAACAAGAGCCCATGCATAAGAGTGTATCTAATCCACTTATTATAATAAGCAATTTATACTCTTTATTTCCTACACTTACTAAGATTCCCCACGATCATGTTCTAAGAAGGAAATAACAGAAGAAAGACCATATTAACCCATAAAAAAACAAAAAATGAAGACATGTAATGTTGTAAAAGAGGTGAGAGGAAAGCTTGTTAACTATTTTTTCTCATTCAATGGAGTGTAGGTACAACCGAATAGGTACTTTTCAGACCTATCATACTCAATCAACAGAATTTTAGGAGGGATAGGGAAAAGTGTTACGTGCAACACATCTAATAGGGATAGATCAACTAGAGGTGAAAAGGTCAGAAGAAAATTCTGCGGGTGCATGGAATTCTTTCTTGTTGAAGGAGGATCATGTTCTTATGATGATGGGAACATAGGTGATGTTGAAGTTACCTTGAGGTACAAACATCTAGTAAAACGATGGGTACCCAAGGAACTTCCTCAGTTGTACATTGACTTTTATGTCAATGAGAGGATGTATCACATTGTTTTGTCGTTCATACATGGTCTGGGTCTAGTCTCCATGGATGGCATATAGGTGAAACATGGAGGACTTGTTAAATTGATGGAGTATGTCGGACCATGCTACAACTATGGAGATTGGTTGAGGATGGTCCAATATATTCCAAGTATGCATAGATACGTAGTTGTTGCAAATTATATACATCTAAAAGACAATGATCACAATAAAGGATCAACAATGTATATTGATGGAAGGATAAAGGAGTTAGGGACTATTATAGGGATTATAAATAGTACAAGACCCGGGACAACGAGAAATCAATCCAATTTCATATTTGATGGGCGTGAAGGAAATCATATATTTGTGTGTGCAATGAAAACAATAGCTGTAGGGGAAACATTTTTGGTGGATTATGACTTGAATTGAATCGATACAGGTGCTGCTATTATGGGGTTAATTATGTTCTACTATATACCCAACCTCTAATTGATGTTTTCTTTTTGTTATATCTTTAATATACATTTTAATATCTCATGCTTCTTATTTTATTTTCTAATATTCTAAAATGTCATGCTACTTTTATTATGGCAGGGTGATCACAAGAAGGCTTTGATGTTCATATTGGTCAAGATCTAAACAACAAACTCATGAAGATAAAATATCCCCTTGTGTTTTTATAGAGGTGGTACTCCTCTGTGTGTTTTGAAATATATATCTTGATACTTGAAATATTAAAATAGGGGATACTTAAATGAAACCCCAATCTTTATCACTCAACAAAATACAAAAGAATAATGTCTGGAAAATAATATATTCACAAAGAAAATTCCTGAGAAGAGGACCAGGAATCTTCAAAGACTAAAATACAATATATGCAGAATATTGTACAAAAATAAAATAACTATTATATGAAAATTCATAAAACACTCACCTTCATCACAATATCATAAATTTTGATCATGTTCATAGGAATGAAAGACATATGTCCACAATTGAGAGAACTTTAAAAGAGTAATTTCATTCAAAATAAGAGAGAATATGATAAGAGCACTTCAAACATCCCATGATCAATAACTTAGAGTTTGAGAAATCATTGAAATTACACCCCAAAGTAGTTCTCTTGGGAGTTCAAAAAAAATTGTCTTAATAGTTTGTTTTTCAATAAATAAAAATAGCATTCATCCAAATGGATTGGGATGGGGTTTACATGGACCATAAAAAGAAAGTTGAATAGGGTTGAACCTGAAAATAAGAAAGAAGGAGATGATCATAAATCAGTTATGTTTTTCAAGAACGAAAAGACACAACCAAATGATCCCTGAATGAGAAGAGAAAATTAATAGAGAAATTATGAAAGATGTGATAAATTTACTTGTTGTGAAGGATTTCTCTCTCTTGCTATCTGCTAGTTGATGTTCCTTCCCTATTCTCCTTTGTTGGTATTATTTGACCATTTGTAACTACCCTTTCTTGGTATGTTTCTGTTATTTTGTTTAAATCCTTTTTTAAACAATTTTCAATATAATCCCTCATTGGTGTGACAGTTACCTCTTGCCTTAATATTATGTCCAATAATGGATCCTCTATCTCTCAGTAGTCAATTGAAATTTGATGCAATGTATCTTCTATATCTTCATTCTTGTTTACATAATTGAGTACCCAACTTTCTACTTTGAACTCTAAATACTATGTTAAACTATTGAATCTCTTGGCAGATGCATATTTCAATAACTCCAATCTCTCTTGAAACGACTCCTTAGACATAAATATGGAATTTAAAATAATATTTGGGTCATTAAATTCTCTGGTTTTTCCAGCTATATCCAACTCAATTAACTTTAGATAACATTGTCCCCTCTTGACGCTTATAGTTTTAAGATCAACCAATATTTCTTTTAAACATTTTATTCTTTTAATTCAACATGACTTTAGTTGTTTAATGTAGACTGGGGAGGGTAGGTGTTATTATTTTATATTAAACTCACTTATATTTGAAACTTTAATAACAAAGGAAATAATTGCCACTTTATAAATCTCCTCATCATTTTCCAAATCAGCTTGAAGGAACTGCTTCAATTTTTTCATTTTTGATGCCAAGGAAATGAAACTATTCGCTAATTTCCATGTCTCAAGAATTAGAGACAAATTATCTTCTTAATATTTTCTCCAACATATCTTCTAGCTGCAACAAGTAAGCTTGATTTACCTCTTAATTTTGAGCTAGACTCTAGTGTTTCATCAAGAGTCTTCAATGGCTACATCATAGCAATTGGGCTAGAAAATATGGGTGAGGGAATTAAGGCAATTTCCAATTCTCTAAACATGTTCTTGAGAGTAGCATTTTCACTCTCCATCTTTCCGACTAACATATTCAAATATAATTGGTTCTCATGTGACCAGTTCTGTTGCAAATTCTCTACTTTCTCGCACTCTTTGTTCCTCTTCAGGGAATTCTATGTCCTCAATGTTTACATCCATATCCATGTCTTCAAGAGCGATTTCATCTTCAGGTTCGACCTCATTTGTTCCTTCTTGATTTGTCTGCCTTTTTATTTTACTGGTTACTGGAAGCTTATGGGGTCTTTCAAGACTTCCCTTCAGAGGGTTATGGTAACCTCCATTATTGGAATTTTCCATTGAATATTTCTTTTGCTCTTGAGCTGTAGGCTGAGTTCTCTGTTTTTGTGGGCCAATTTTTTGTGAAACATTAGGAGACAATGTACTCCTTTCAGTTACAACTTTTCCATGTTGTCGATGTTGTTTAGTAGTGATAACTGTAGTTTCAATATCTTCTTGATTTCTTTCAATAATAATTGCCTGAGTTTGGCTATCCATTTCCTCTTCTCCCAATAAAAATGTATTTTCAAATGAAACATTGTAACCCACATAAATCATATGATTTATGAAGATTTGATTAGGGTCAAACCCTTTGACTTCATCTGCTAGTTTTAAATTGAATTGGTCGAATTGAATAGAAAATTCATCGATGTTTGTAATACTCTTCAATACTATTTCTCCAATCTTCCAAGGCAAAGGGATAAATTGCCTTTTTCTTTCTCAAGGAAGAAATGAGCCCAAAATCTATATTGTCTACACACTTCTGCTACAAACATCTTATACAATACATAATATGGAAGGTATGAAGGTATTTCTTCATAGCAATAAACCTTGGTGATGCTAAAATGTTCCATTGCTTCAAAAATTCCTCTTTTATCTAGAAATGTTGCTACTCCAGAAGACAGTCTTGAAGTACTTAGTCCAAAAACGAGCTTCTTAAATGGAGAAACAAATGAATTATGCACTTCGTAAAAATGGTACATGGCATTTTGTAGTTGACGTGTTTGAATAAATGCAGCCCTTTGAAGACATGAAAAAACGTGATAGATAAGATTAAGTACGAGGACATATAGAATTTGTTAGTTTTTTGAAATTTCCGAGTTGAAAAGATAGTTCACTAGAAATAATCTTCGTCCAATTGAAAATTGTTTTTTCATGAATGGAGAAATGTAGGATGTATGTAACCAGATGAGAAATAGTAGTAGTTGATTCTTGTCCAACCACCTTGGTGAAAAACCACACCATTTATCGGTAGGGGTTCCTTAGCAAATTAACTTGGATAATTGATAGGTCTTTTGACATCATGGCCAAATATTCTATATATTCTTGCAAGAGCTCGAATCCACCATTCCTCACCTTCAATATTTTCTTAGCTTCATCCCCCTTGAAGGTAATCATTGGCTTTGGAAGTCTAAGCATTTTTTTAAAGATAGAAGAACTTAAAGAAATTGGGGATTCCCCCTGAATTTGAATTATCCATTGGTTCTTATCAAACTTATCTATACACCAGGAAATCAGTTATTTGCAGTCAAATACCTCTGAAATACAACTTGTTGAAGAAATCTCAAACGTCCAAATTTGATTAATATTTTTCTGAGGAAGTGAAAATCTCGAATAATATCTATAGGCTCTTGACCACTGGAATTTACAATAGTTGGCAAACTATTGTATAATTCCTTTTTCAAAACACTATTATCAAGGTAATCCCATTTATTATACAATACTTCAGAGCCTTTGGTTCAACGAGTTGTTAATATGAAATAATCTTGAAATTAATGAAGGAGAGTCTCGAGAATGTCACCATTAATTACAACCTTTTACACTTAACCATTTTTTATCTCTATGAGATTCACATTAAATGTTCATTGAAGAATGTGACAAGATGAGATGAGGATTTACAGTGGGGAAGCGAAGGATCAAAGGTATGTGAAGAAAAGATAGAGTGATCGTGAACTTGCAAAGCCGTGATAAAATCTCTTGAAAATGACTAAGTGTGAGTGTTGGATAGTTGGATGTCATTGATGTCAACCCTAATCAACCACAAAAGAATCATCTAGAAGTGATGAGTGTATTTGGAGAAGTCTCCAAAGTGGTCCCCTTATTGCATATCTCTAAGCATGGCCCTCATGGGAAGATGCTTTGAAGAAGTCTACAAGAATCCCTAGAAAGATGGCTAAGTGGTTAAGTGGTTGAGAAGCCCAAGAGGTGTGGTCCTGCAGCCCGAAGCTATTTGAAGAAAAAAAGGATGAAGGACATGACCCATGCATGCAAAACCCTCATAGTTGGATAGTCCTTGTCATTTTGTTTCCAACAGTAGGTGGTACATCATGTGGTTCCTCACGGTTAAGGAGATATGCCCTCTTGAAGTTGGAAGCCCCAAAGTATTGTTAAGAAGCCCTAAACAATTGCAACAAGAAGTGACAAATCGATCCCCAAATTAAGCAAAAGAATAAAAGTGGTTATAATAAGATATTACAGGTCATCCCTAAAGCAAGTAAAGGTGTTACTTAGAAAAGTATATATACACATCAATGAGAATCTCATTGTATACAAGAAAGTTAATTGAATATCTATCAATTGAGCAAGTGATCTATTGGTGAATCTAAGGTAGTGAGTCTGAGGAAGTGAAGGAGAACAGAGGTGAATTCTTGGAGCTATAGAGGAGAGTGAAGGGTTTCTAAGAAACCCTAATTTAGCTGACCCATGTGGGTCAGGCTTAGGGCATCCCACGAGGCACCCCTACGGGTTGAGGGGTGCTCATCATGCGAGGCATCATTGGTTGCATGGGTTTGTACCATGAAGCTGAGGATGATTTGAAGGAGATGCTCATCCTTATATGTTGAAGTTGATAAAGGTATGAATGTCTGTAATCTAATGCACCAATTCTATTACAGAATCAAAGGTATGGTTATCTATGTGTTTATGAGGTTTGTATCTTGGTGATTTGACACATTCTTAAGCCATGTATTGATGATGATGGTGCAAGATAAGATACATATTGGTAATGTTATGGTACATTGTTAGAGGTATATCTTGGCTATCTTGGTATTTGGTTGGGTATATGTCATGGTGATGTTGGCACATGCTTGAGACACATCTTAATGATGTTATGAAACATGTTTAAGGTATATACATTGATTTTTTTGGTACATACTTGAGGCATGTCTTGGAGGCCCTTTTAGAACATGGATTCATATGTTCGAGGTACATATCTTGGATGGTTTGACACATGCTTAAGGCATGATTTTGGCACATGGTTTGAGGAGCATCTTGGATATTGGGCACATGGTTCCAGATATACTTTAGTATATGTTTACATGTTTGAGACATATCTTAGTAGATGGTTTATGGATGTTATGGTACATATTTTAGTACATGGTTAATGGATGTTATGGTACATATCTTAGTACATGGTTGATGGATGTTATGGCACACATATATTAGCACATGATTGGTGATCTTTGTATATGATCTATGAGAGTGGATATGGTTATAGTTGATGATGAGTGTTAGCACAGGGGTTGACCCATGGTTCAACGCTTCAACAGTGCACCAAAAAAACCCTAACTACCAGCCCTTTTGGCAACACGTGCGAGGCAAATGAAGTCTCACCCAAGGTAGAGGTAGGGGTGGTTACAGGAATCAGATTTCTGCAACCTAGCTGGGACACAAATATGTGATTACAATATTCTAATAAAGCACTTAATAGTTAGCATTCATCAATATTTAGCCCTTATTCACATCGTATATTGAAACCCTAATTACAAAACAACACAGTACTCGACCAGATCTAATACATCAAAGCACTAAGCATATGGAAAGAGATCAGATCTAGTATTCATTCATATGACCATGCAATAAGCTATCATATCAGATGTATCTAAAACAGTAAGCAGAAATAATAAATCATATAAACCATATAACAACCATAATGCACAAAGAAACCATAACACGGGATATACGTGGTTCACCCCCAGCTTGGGGCTACGTCCACCAACTCTTCTCTTCTTTATTATCTTCTGTCAATATTCTTACATGAATAGAACCCAAAACCCCCACTCTGCTTAGGATAGGAGATCTAAGCGCACCTCGCCAGATCCTCCTTCCCTGAGTTAGGTCACAACACAAATCCTTCCTATACAGTCTGCACATAAGCTTCTTACAATCACTTGCACTTAGCTCTGCAAGTCTTAACACATAGTATGCACAAAGCCTCGAGCTCCGCACTAAGCTGATTCCACTAGGTATACTACTTCTTACATTGCCTAGCTTTCTATTTATACATTACAAAATGGGCCTAAACATGGGTAAACCCATGGGTCGACATCCCACACCCGTTACATAAACCCTAATCCCAACAATGCCCTAAAAAGGGGTTGAGATCCCGTGATCTCTACTTTGAATTGTGCTTCACCTTTGACCAGCCTGTCGAAGTCCCAAAATAGGCCAAACATGACCAAGGATCTCAAAAAATTGGTCAAGGGCCAACAAGCCCCCAACACTCACCTGTGACTTGTCCCGAGTCACTCTGACTTGGGTAAATCTACCTCAAAAGCCTCGATCTTGGATCGAGTTGGTTTGAACTATTGCTGCACCAAGGCCTCCTGCTCAAAAAACTCTTGAATAATTGCCTTGTTCACAGGTCCCTCTAAGCATTGTTCTACTGAAGTGACTACTTGTTCTAGTTATGTTCCTCGTCCTTCAATCTCATCAAATAGTTGGCAAGATTTATCCTAGATTGGTTGGTGTTACCCATAATTTTGGTCGTCATGATGATGTATTAATGATGGTGTACTCAGGCTCTTCATTAGAACTTTCTCCTGAGAAAAGTTACTTTCATCTCTTTTAAAAAATCACATTTTGGAGGAAGGTTCGCAGGCTGCCAATACATTTGCCTGAGAGAATGCATGATTCTCGCAGGCTGTCTTAAGCCGGAGTGCGAGAAGTTTGCACTGTGTTTAACTACTAGGGTGTGAACTCTTTATAAAGAAGGAAAAAAGATGAATTCTCAAAGATTCTAGAAGGGAATCTTCTAGAAGGATGAGATGGCATTCGAATGGTTATCTAAGTACTGGATTTCCTGATATTTTGGGATCATTCTTATCCAAGTAACTAATTCATTCTCTCCTATATATTGAGGGGATTCTCATGGAAAAGGTTAGAAGCAAACAAGGTTAAGTGAGACATTGGAGAATTGGTGAAAGATTGTATGAAGGACTAAAGCTACAACAGCTAGGGAACTCCAGCAAGTTTATCAAAAGTGGTTGATCTTCTTCATGCAAGTGAGCAAGTGTGTGTGTGTCAGAGCTAAGGGCCATTGAAAGGAAGTTTGCAACATCAAGGCTTAGGTTGTAATCTTTACTTTCCATCAATAT
>SNQJ01S0045611.1:62993-99287 GCA_010110895.2 Picea sitchensis | reverse complement strand
CATTCTCGAAACCAAGAGGATTTCATTTAGATATTCCCCTTTAGTCTTTCTAGAGCCTTGTACATGTTTAATTATTATTCAGTCATATAATGTTTTATTCTCTTTGACAAATGCAACCTTATACATGTTTAGTTATTATCCAGTTATATAACCTTTTATTCTCTTTGACAAATTTAAGTTTGAAGGGTGGTCACAACCATGATCCACAAGGCATTTCCATCAAGGTAATCATTTTCTTCACTTGCCTCATGTTGTTTTCCTTCATAGCCTTGTATACATTTTCAACTATTTCTCTATCATATTCATTCAATAGGAGGTTAATCCAAGTTGTTTGATCAAGCATAGATTCACTTGTTGACTCAAATTGGTTATAAAACCTATACATATCATATGGTAGGTTATGCTCAACCTTTTCCAATTTCTTTGTGTTCAAAATATTTTCAATGAGTTATGTGCATAATTCCTTGGCTAAGAAGGGAATAAGTCTATTTTTTGTTCCTTCAACATCACATCAGCCCCAGACTTGGTAGGTTGGTATCTAATTTCCATGAGCACAAAATTGTTTGTGACATGTTTGGGGAGAATATGTGGAGTTGAGGTGCATCCATATATCTGTAAAAAGTTTCCATCTCACTCTAGGTACCAATCAATTATGGGTTCATTTTCCCTTAATGATTCCTCCAAAAATCTTGGGTAGGGTTTGTTGAGAATAAGTTTGTAGACTGGGGCTAGGAATACTTGACACAACTATGCATAATGATTTGAGTACTTGTACTTCCAAATCATATGATAATGGATTGGGATTGGTGGGAGAAATAGGTGCCACATCTAAAAAATATATGGAAAATCATTCATAGAGTAAAATACATACCACAAGAAGGTAACCATATGAAACCATGGAGATTAATCCCTAGGGGCCTCAAGCACTTGATGGCAGTGTTGGTCTTACTAAAAAAAAATTATGCATAATTAAACATGATCCCTTTGGTGATGATGTAATGTATGAGAGGACTCACTTTTTTGTTTCCATGCAAAATGCAAAACTATTCCATTTTATTTTGGCATGTATGTAATATGAAATTGTCCAACGTGATATTTAATTTCAATTGAACCTCAAAACGACAAGAAAACCCTAGACAATGAATCTAAATTTAAGAAATTCCAAGGAATACTTCATCAAAATATAAGCACGTCTCCTCACTGCATTCAATAATTGTAAGCTCATGTCTTGCACCTTGATAAAGTAAAGTAATAACTATTAGTTTCGTAGTTGTTCCCAACCTAATGTTGGAATTTTTTTTTTCATTGATGTCAACCCTAGAATAATCCTCAAAGCAAGTCCAAGAAACCCCTAAAAGTGATGGGTTTATTTGAAGGAATAAGTGACGAATTTATTTTAAGGAGTATCCAAAGTGTTCCCATTATGGCATAGCTATAAGCAAGGCCCTCATGTGAAGATGCTTTGAATAATCCTACAAGAAGCCCCATAGGTGTGGTCATGAAGACTTAAGTTGTTTGAGGAAAAATATTATGAATGACATTGCAAGTGCATGAAAAACTCTCATAGATGGATATTCCTCGTCATGATGTTTCCTATGGTAGGTGGTATGCCACGTGGTTCCTCATGGTTGAGAATTTATTTCCTCTTAAAGATGAAGCCTCAGAGTATGGTCAAGAAACCCCATATCTAAGGATAAGAAGTTACAACTCGGCCCCAAATTTAATTAAAGGAGAATTCTTTTTGCAAACAATATACTATAGGTCATCCCTAATGGTAAGTAAGTGAGGTACTTGAAAAAGTATAAATACACATCAAATATATTCTCATTTGTACAAGTGATCAAGCAAATATGTGATCTATTAATGAGTTTGAGGTAGTGAATTTGAGGTAGCGGACGAGTACGAAGGAGAAAAGTCTCGGAGCTGTAGATGGGAGAAGGGTTTCTAGAAAACCTTAATTGAGTAGGCCCTCGTAGGTTAGACATAGGGTCTCCAATGAGGACCCTGTGGGTTGCACAGTTGCTGTCACGTGAGCCCCCACGAGATGACTAGTCTTGTCCAACGAGGCTGAGACAAAGCTTGATAAAGATGCTATCTTATTTATGATGAAGCTGAGAAAGATATGATGATCATAGATCTAATGCATTAGGGTTTCCTCATGATGAAAGGCATGTTTGTCTACCTGTTTTGAGGTATGTCTGGGATATTGTGGTATATGACTTAAGACACATCTTGGATGGTTTGGCACATGCTTAAGGCATGAATTTTTCACATGGGTTGAGGAGTGATGTAGGAGATGGGTTGAGGAGTGATGTAGGAGCATCACTATCAAATCAATGCAAAGAAGATGTGGAAGCGAAGTTGACACATCAACGCATTGAAAGAGTCAAACCGACTCTTAACCAACTTGGTAGCGGTGTGGAGATTTTTTGAATCTCTCGTTAATTAATTAGATGTATCTAAATTCAGGCCACCATTTTGAATTGATGGATCATTGTAAATCCTTACACAACTGTAATATATTACAGGTGTAGGATATTAGCCCATATTAGTCATTAGGTTTCATTAATCAAGTTGAGTAGGTAACCGCTAGAATAGAAGGCGATAGATTTTAGATAGGGGAAAGAAGAGCAAAGAAGGCTCTAGGTCCTTAGACAAGTTTTCATGGTAGTGTTTGTAAGAGAAAGAAGTTTTAACCATGTTTTTGGAATGAATAGAACATAGGAGAATTTATCCAATTGTATAGTGTTGATATTGTTTTATAGTTTTACTATTGTTATGTGTTTTGTGGATGTATGATGTTCATAATGAAGGAATGAATTTATGAAGAATTGAATAAGTTTCAAGTGTTTCTCTTCTGTAAGTTATGCAAGGAGTGCGTGTGAGAGAGTCTTTTTCGACTCGAAGCGCAGGAGAGATAGCATGGAACTTTTGTATGCAGAGTGTGCATATTAAGGGCAAGGAGTGCATATGTGAAGTCTTTGACTTGGATAAATAACTCAGATTTTTCTCATAAGAAAGTGCAGAGGTCAGTCGTAAGGAGTGCATAGGACCAAAAATTGACTAAGTGTTGAAGAAATCCTTTAGAAAAAGAATTTGTGGAAGTTGGACAAGATAAAGGGTTAAGATCTATCCAAGAGGAATGAATCATTTCAGACCGTTGGATCTAGGAAACATGCATGAGCTTTAAACTCTATGTACACCAAGGAGTAGAGATCTTCAAAGCCCCAAAGGAAACAAGGACCATTGATTCAAGGAGGGATACGCGTCAACAGATTGTAAGCTCCGGGTAAATTGCAATTGGGTTTCAATTGAGAATTGAGACTGCCAAAACCCGAAGACCCAAAGTAAATTTGTACTGTCAGATCCAGAGGGACGTGTGGCGACAAATCGTGAACTTCAGATAACAATACTATGGGAAGTTGAGAATTGAAATCTCCAAACCCAAAAGGTCTGAAGTAAATTATAACTGTCGATTTGAGGAGGATAAATGTCAACAGATCTTTTATTTCGGGAGATATCCATTGTGGAGAAAGCAAGAGTTGAGATTTGAAACTCCCGAAGCCTGAATCACGAAATAAATAACAATGATTGATTTAGAAGGGTTAACTTTGATCCATAGATTGGGAAAGGGAAGATCTGAACTGTCAGGTTAAAAAGCATCATCGAGGTCTTGAAATTGATGATCACGAAGGAATGCAGGGATCGAAAGTACCTATATGTTAAAAATTTGATAGCGGGCCGCAATTGAAATCACGGTATTGCAAAAAGGATGTGTGGCGATTTGTAGTGAATTGCAGGGAGAAAAGTGGGTTGATCCCAAACCACTTTCAACCACACCTAAAATCATGTGTGGACATATCCCGAGGTCATATGCGGGAAGGATTTAACAGAGGAGGATCTAGTTCCTGAGTCATGATCGTTCAATAGTGAGAAGAAGATATCGCGAGTGTTACAGAACTTGCATCAAAAGACAGAAAAGTCTCGCGTTTATTTACAAACCAGACCATTAAGGTTTCAGAGAGCTAATTCATCTCCTAGAATTGAAGATCCTTGACCAGGAGGTCACAAATCCCCAAGGAGAAAGGGAGGGTTTGCACCAAGTGGTATCAAAGCTTGAACAATATTGAAGTTTTACTCAGTGTGTTAGGAACAATTGAAGCAATGCCTCTGAGGGTACGTGTAGAACCACCTTTAGCAAACCATGTTGTAGGAAGAGAAATGAGAGAGCTTTGTGAAAGTTTGGAAGTGATGGAAACAATCCAAAAAAGAAGACATGCTGCTGAAGACGTCAGTGATGCAGAAAGTGAAGAAGTAGGGGTTGAAGAAGCTACAGGAGAAGATGCGGCTGAAGAATGCTTATTGAAAGCTATTATAAAGTTGGGAGATAGAGAAAAGATGGATGTTCCAATGTATGAAGGTAATTTGGATGCCGAAGGTCCATGGACAAGTATTTCTACTATGAAGATGTCGATGAAGGAAGGAAGGTGAGACATGCTGTCACTAGATTAAAGGGACATGCATCATTGTGGTGGGATGAACTATAGGAAGAGAGAATGAACAAAGGAAAATGAAAGATAAAGAATTGGGATAGGATGGTAGCCAAACTGAAGGTTAAATTCATACCTAAGGATTACTAGATAAATTTGTTCAGAAAGTTGTATAACCTGAGACAGAGGGGTATGACAATGAAAGAGTATACATAAGAATTCTATAGGCTGAATATTAGGATTGGACAAAGAGAGAAGGATGATAAAGAGTTGTCAGGTATATAACTTTCTTCTGGTATGAAATCCAGGATGAGATCAACATGATTACTGTGAGGATAGTGGAATATGCTTATAAGATTGCACTGAAGGAAGAAGAAAACTTGGCCAGAAACTAGAGTCAGCAAAACAGAAGCAGAGGCTCAAATAGAGGTAAGGGAACTGTCTATGATAAGGCACCAAAACCCAAGGAAGAGAGTGAGAAATCATATGGTCACTTTGAAAGAGGAGGAAGTTCCCAAAGAAGACCATTTGATGGGAGAAATTATTTTCCTTGAGGAAGAGGAAGAGGTAGAGGAGGTGGAGTTAAATGTTATGCCTGTGGAAAGACATGAAACATGTCTTGGGAATGCCTCGAGAGGAAGAAATAAGGAGGAGGAGAATCACACATTTCAAAATCCCAGAAGAATGTGGAAGAAAAAGAAACAGAAGGAGGCCAAAAAATTATGATGAGGAAAGTTCTTCTAAAGGCAGAGAAAGAAATAGAAGACTCAGTTCAACAAACAAAGTTTTTCAGCACTGCTTGTAAAACAAAAGATAGAGTTTGCAAGATGATTATGGACAATGGAAGTACCGATAATTTGGTATCTACATAAATGGTGGAGAAGCTGAAGCTGGAGACAACTGCACACCCAAGTCCATATAAAGTATCGTGGTTGTAGAAAGGACATCAAGTAATGGTAATTCAACAATGCAAAATTTAATTTAAAATAAGATTCTATAAAGATGGGATTATGTGTGATGTAAATCCCATGGATGTTTGTCATATTTTGTTGGGGAGACCATGGAAGTTTGATAGGAATGTCATTCATGATGGGAGGAAGAATACTTATACTCTAGAAAAAAATGGTATAACCCACATGTTACTGCCAATACAAGAGAAGAAAGAAAAGGAAGAAGCCAACACAAGAATAATTCTCATGAGTGGGAAGGAACTCTTGAAAGAGATCAAGAAAGATCAAGAGATGCAATTTATTGTAGTAAGGAAGCCAAGAGTTATCCTTACCAATACTTCTATGAATGATTTACCTGAAGAAATTCAAGAATTGTTAGAGAATTTTGCTGACATAGTAGTGGATGAGTTGCCTCACTCATTACCACCCATTAGGAGTATTAGCCACCATATTGACTTGATTCTAGGATCCAGTTTGCCAAATAAAGAAACGTATAGGCTGACACATCAAGAGAATGAAGAAGTTAAGAATCAAGTTCAAGAGTTGTTGGATAAAGGTTTAGTTAGGTAATGTCTAAGACCATGTGCAGTGCCAACTATATTGAGTCCAAAGAAAGATGGGGGGTGGAGAATGTGTACAGATTCCAGAGCCATCAACAAGATTACCATCATGTATAGATTTCCTTTACCCATGATGGATGATTTGATGGATTTTTTGAGTCGAGAAAGTTATTTTTCAAAAATAGACTTGAAGAGTGGATATCATCAAATAAGAATGAGAGAGGGAGATGAATGGAAGACAACATTCCAGACAAATGAAGGTTTTTTTGAATGTCTAGTCATGCCATTTGGATTGACAAATGATCCAAGCACATTTATGAGGTTGATGAATGAAGTAACTAAAGAATTCATAGGTAAATTTGTCATTGTGTAACTGGATGATATATTAGTTTTCAACAAAATAGAGGAAGAACATTTAAAACACTTGACATTAGTGATGAGGAGATTGCAGCAAGAAAAGTTGTTAATAAACTTGAAGAAAAGTACTTTTATGAAGAAAAAACTCATATATTTGGGTTTTGTGATCTCTTCAAATGAATTGAAGATGGATCCAGAGAAGGTGAGAGCTATCAAAGAATGGTTGTCACCAAGGAGCATATTTGAGGTGAGAAGTTTTCATGGGTTAGCAAGTTTTTATAGAACGTTTAGTAGAAATTTTAGTGGTATATGTGCACCCATGATGGATACTATGAAAAAGAAACACAAGTATTTTAATTAGACAGAGGCGGCTGAGAAAAGCTTCAAAGTGTTGAAAAAAAGATAACAGAACAACCAATTTTGGTTTTACCTGATTTTGAAAAAACATTTCAGGTGAGGTGTGATGCAAGTGGGATAGCCATTAGAGCAGTTTTGAGTCAAGATAATAGGTCAGTTTCTTAATTTAGTGACAAATTGAATGATACTAAGGAGAAATATTCTACATATGACAAGGATTTTTATGCAGTGATTCAAGCTTTGAAGAAATGGAGGCATTATTTCATTCCAAAATAATTTTCTTGTTTAGTGATAATCAAGCTTTGCAATTTATTACTAGGCAAAAGAAGTTGAATTAGAGGCATGCTAAGTGGGTAGAATTCATGCAAAATTTTACTTTTGTCATTAAAAATATTTCTAGAAGTGCTAATAAATTTTCAGATGCTTTGAGTAGGAGGAATTTGGTTGTACAAGAATTCCAAGTGAAGACCTTAGGGTTTGAACACCTTAAGGAAATGTATCGGGAAGATCCATATTTTAAGGAGGCTTACGAAGAATATGAAAATACTTTGTTGAGGGATAGAAACTCATGGGCATAATATTTGATCTAGGATGGAATATTTTTTAAAGGAAGCCAATTGTGCATACCAAGATGCTCAATGAGAGATAATTTGTTGAAAGAAAAACATAGTGGAGGTTTAGCTAGACATTTTGGTCATGAAAAAACATTTGCACAACTGAATAGTTTGTATTATTGGCCAGGTATGAGGGAAGATGTGAAGAAATTTGTAGAACGATGTAATATTTTTCAACATGCAAAAGGAAAAATACAAAATACTAGTTTGTATCAGCCATTGCCTATTCCAGAAAGGCCTTGGGACGTGATTAGTATGAATTTTGTATTGGGATTACCTAGAACTTAGAAGGGAAGTGATTCCATATTTGTTGTGGTATATAGGTTTTCTAAAATGGCATATTTCATACCATGCCAGAAGACAAATGATGCTACACACATAGCCAATGTGTTTTTCAGATAAATTGTGAGATTACATGGATTGCCCAAAAGTATAGTCTCAAACAGGGACACTAAGTTTGTAGGACACTTTTGGAGGACTCTATGGAAGAGGCTGGGAACTAATTTATCTTTTAGTTGAACATATCACCCTCAGATAGATAGATAGATTGAAGTGGTGAAAAGGAGTATGGGAAATTTGTTAAGGAGTTTAGTCACTGAACAAGGTCGTTAGTAGGATGAGATTCTGGCACAGACGAACTTTGCATTTAACAATTTATTTATTAGAATCACTGGAAAAATTCCATTTGAGATAGTATATGGAAGCCAACCAAGAGGGATTGTAGAATTGAGAGAGTTGAAACAAGATGAATTCAGGAGCGCTGGAGCAGAATATTTTGCTACAAAAATGCAAAGACTTCATGATCAAGTTAGGAGGCAAATACATAATAGTAATCAAAAGTATAAGGACAGAGTTGATCAGAAAAGAAGGGAAGCTCAATTTGAAGTGGGAGATGAGGTTTTAGCTCATTTGAGGAAGGATATTTCCAAGAGGAACATATAATAAGTTGAAGATGAAGAAGATAGGACCATGCAAGATCCTTAGAAAATTTGCAGCAAATGCTTATGAGATTGAGTTGCCGGACAATGTTGGGATATCATCGATATTCAATGTTGCAAATTTGTATCCTTATAACAGAGATGACCAGGAAGAGATTCAATGGGAAGAACAAATGCCTACAGTAGAAAAACCTTAGATGGAGAAAATTTTAGAATAAAGAGTTGGAAAGAAAACCAAAAGAAAGATATATCCTGAATATTTGGTGAAGTGGAAGGATCACCTTGTGGAAGATTCAAGTTGGGTAACTTAACCTGATATTTTGAAGCATGGAAAGACAGTGCAAGAGCTCATGGAAAAGATTCCATGAATATTTTGGCCAGAGGAGTATGATGAAAGAGCATCGCTATAAAATCAAAGCAAAGAGGACATGGAAGCAAAGTCAACACATCAACACATCAAAACATTGAAAGAGCCAAACTGACTCTTAACTAGCTTGGTAGCAGTGTGGAGAATTTTTGAATCTCTCGTTAATTAATTAGATGTATGTAAAGTCGGGCCACAATTTTGAAATGATGGATCATTGTAAATCCTTACACGATTGTAATATATTACAGGTGTAGGATATTATCCCGTATTAGTTATTAGGTTGCATTAATTTAGCTGAGTAGGTAACTGCTAGAGTAGAAGGTGATAGATTTTAGATAGGGGGGAGAAGATAAAATAAGGCTTTGGGTCCTTAAACAAGTTTTCATGGTAGTGTTTGTCAGAGAAAAAAGTTGTAACCATGTTTTTGGAATGAATAGAACATAGGAGAATTTATCCAATTGTACAGTGTTGATGTATGATGTTCATAATGAAGGAATAGATTTATGAAAAATTGAATAAGTTTCAAGTGTTTCTCTTCTATAAGTTATGCAAGGAGTGAATACCGAATGCAAGGAGTACGTGTGAGAGAGTCTTTTTTGACTCGAAGCTTAGGAGATATAGCATGGAACTTTTGTATGCATAGTGTGCATATTAAGCGCAAGGAGTGCATATGTGAAGTCTTTGACTTGGAGAAATAACTCAGGTTTTTCTCATAAGAAAGTACAGAGGTCAGTCCCATGGAGTGCACAAGACCAAAAATCGACTAAGTGTCAAAGAAATCCTTCAGAAGGATTATTTTCCTAAGTTGGACAAGATAAAGGGTTAAGATCTATCCAAGAGGAATGAATCATTTCAGACCGTTGGATCTAGGAAACTTGTGAAAGCTTTAGAATATGTGTACACCAAGGAGTAGAGATCACTAAAGCCCCGAAGGAAACAAGGACCATTGATTCATGGAGGGATATGCGTCAAAAGATCATAAGATTCAGGTAAATTGGAATTGGGTTTCAATTGAGAATTGAGACTGCCAAAACCCAAAGACCCGAAGTAAATCTGGACCATCAGATCCAGAGGGACGCGTGGCGACAGATCATGAACTTCAGATAACAATACTCTAGGAAATTGAGAATTTAAATCTCTGAAACCCGAAGGTCTGAAGTAAATTATAACCGTCGATTTGAGGAGGATAAATGTCAACATATCTTTTATTTTGGGAGATAGCCATTGTGGAGAAAGGAGGAGTTTATATTTGAAACTCTTGAAGCCCAAATCATGGAATAAATCACAGTCGTTGATTTAGAAGGGTTAATTTTGATCCGTAGATTGGGAAAGGGAAGATCTGAACCATCAAGTTTAGAGGCACCATCGAGATCTTGAGATCGATGATCATGAAGGATTGTGGGGATAGAAAGTACTCGGATGCTAAAAATTTGATAGCGGGCCGCAATTGAAACCATAGTATTGAAAAAAAAGGACACGTGGCGATTTGTAGTGAATTGCAGGGAGAAAAGTGGGTTGATCCCAAACCAAGTTCCACCGCACTCAAAATTGTGTGTGGACATAGCCTGAGGTCACATGTGGGAAGGATTTAACGGAGGAGGATCTAGTTCCCGAGTCATGATCGTTCAGTAGTGAGAAGAAGAGATCACGAGTGTTACAGAACTTGCATCGAAAGATAGAAAAATCCTATGTTTATTTACAAGAGAGACCATTAAGGTTTCAGAGAGCTAATTTAGCTTCAATAATTAAAGATTCTTGACCGGGAGGTTATGCAGNGCCATAGGAAGAAAGGGGGGGTTTGCACCAAGGAGTATCTTGGATATTGGGTACATGGTTGAGACATATCATGAATGATATGGTATATGTTTGACGTACATATTTTGGTACATGGTTGAGGCATATCATGAATGATATGGCATATGATCGAGGCATATCTGTTACACATCAAAATTGCTCACTAAAATGATGACCTATTATTTTCATTACAAGTGTCACAAGTGTCGCATTTTGGCTGCAAGTGTCGCAGACATCATACAGTCATCTTGACTATGTCATGTCTCAAACGACATCACAAAGAACACTTGAAAACACCCTCATAGACTGGTTAAGGAAGGAGAAATCATCCAATGAAGAGTACAAATCCTTTTTCTTTGATAAAATGACTTAAAAATCAATTTTGAAGGGAAACACTCCCCCACCCACTAACAGGGAGTGTTAGAACTCCCTGAACTCCTTTGGGGGAGCATTGTAGCACTCTGTACACCCTTCTGGGGGAGTGATAGGATTTTTTGAGGAAAACTTAGGCAGCACTCCCCTACCCACTAGCAGGGAGTGCTAACGCTCCTTTCCCTCCTTTGGGGGAGCATTGTAGCGCTCTGTGCACCATTCTGGGGGAGTGTTATGCTGTTGAGAAAATTAGGGGAAGATCCCCCTTATCTCTGAAATCGGTTGGATTCGAATCTGAGGTCAAGGTTGGATCTTAGGGAGGATCCACAACTGATGGAGAAATATCCTCAACCTATCCCAAGAATCTCTAAGGTGGTTAGGCGAGGGGATTTCCCTGTAATAGAAATTGGTGACTCCAGTGGAGTTGCCAATTTCTGTTACAAGGAAATCCCACTGTAGACAGGTGAATCCCCTCTTGGGCTTTAGACTCATAAGAAAAAGACAAAAAGTTTCTAATGTTGATCACTGACATCCCTTTAAACTTATCTAAACTAATGTATAGAGAAGAGGAAGAAGATGTACCTTTTTACAATGTTTGTCCTCGCCTAGTTCGAGTTGAGCTCCGATCTACGAGCTCTTAAAAAAGTCCTGCAATCCAATTAAAGAAAAAACATGCTTCCTATTCTAATATGATTATCTTGAAATTAGATCTATCCATTAAAAACAAGTTCATGCAGATAAACATAATCTTGAAGGAAACAAGCCAAGAACATATATATTAATGAAAACAAAGCAAAGTGCTTACAATTGTAGATGCATATGAAATAGACTCACCAAGAACTCTTTGTCCAAACCCTTTGCTCAAATGATCCACAAGAAGAATAGTTATTCTTCATTGATTATCTTCCTTATAAGATCATAAGTTTGACTCCTTCAATGTCTCCCCTTACTTATGAGATCATAAGTTAGGTATTTCTCAATTCCTCCCTCTATCCTTTCACCATGAGGAGGCATCCTTATATAATCTTAGAGAGGCCTAACCACCTTAGATATTCTTGGGATAGGTTGCGGATATTTCTCCAATAGTTGTGGATCCTCCCTAAGATCCAGTCTTGACCTCAGATTCGAATCCAACTAATTTCAAAGATAAGGGGGATCTTCCCCTGATTTTCTCAACAGCATAACACTCCCCCAAAATGGTACACAAAGCGCTACAACGCTCCCCCAAAGGAGGGAAAGGAGCGCTAACACTCCCTTCTAGTGGGTAGTGGAGTGTTGCCCAAGTTTTCCTAAAAAAATCCTAGTGCTCCCCTAGAAGGGTGTACAAAGTGCAACAATGCTCCCCCAAAGGAGTTTAGGGAGTGCTAGCACTCCCTGTCAGTGGTTGGGGGAGCTCTACCCTTCAAAATTGATTTTTAAGTGATTTTCTCAAATCAAAAGGCTTTGTACTCTTCATCAGATGATTTATCCTTATTTAACTAGTCTCTGAGGGTGTTTTCAAGTATTCTTTGTGATGACGTTCGAGACACGACATAGGCAAGATGACTAGATGATGTTTGCGACACTTGTGGCCAAAATGAGACACTTGTGAGCGACACTTGTAATGATGACAATAGGTCATCATTGAGTAATTTTGGTGTGTAACAGATTGCCCCCCAAAGTGCAAAGTTAGAAGACAAAAAATGATGACTGAAGTACTTTGTAGAGTTTTTTGAGCAAGGGTATGGAATCAGAGAACCTGATTGAAGATGCACACAACCATCAAACATATATTATGATATGTTTCAATCCCAAGGTAGGCATTCCTATGCTTGAGTGATAAATAAATTCAAGGTATGGCCTCCATAAGATGCACTGCGGATCCATAAGTATATTGACAAAAAGTTATAGAAGATACAATGTGGATCTATACTTCCATGACATGAACTGATCATAGCCATGAAAAATACACAGTGGATCTATGAGATGACTAGACATAGCCACAGACCAGTACATAGTGGATCTATGTGATATTATATGTGTCAATATTCAAGAGAAAATCCATCACAACCTAGGTAAAGTACATATTAGAGTGATCACTCAACCCAGGGTCTTCTTACTGATCTTGATGTAGTACAAATATAACCATGTGAATAGATGTCTTGATGTCAAACATAGAAAAAACCACTTGATTACCGGTCAATGAGGTAAACCATTCACAAGTTCAAGGGAAATCACCATTGATGTCAATGATTCCCAAGGTACCCTAGTACATTCCAGCGAATGTGAATATATGAGCTGAAGTCAAACATCCATGGAATCATCTGATCAGAGGTCGATGATGTAAACCCATGGTCAGAAGCGAGGAGGCTTGCCATTAAGGCATGTATGTCCCAAGGTACTAACTGGTTTCTAAGTCCAATTCTTGGATAATGTGATGAAGTTGACAGGAACAAACTCGTCGAAGAAGGGCCTTGAGGTCTCCCCCATCAACGACAAGAAATAGACACAGAGATGTAAATTGGTGGATCAAATGAACATGGACTGACATAGGTATTGAAATAGGAACTTTGCGATGGTTGAATCTCGGGGCAAATAATTCCCTTGAACACTGAGGCACAACAACAAAAACATGACATGGACCAAAACACGATAATGCAGTGGATACTGTGACTTTCGTCGGGTGATACAAAGGAGTAAGGAAACTCAAAGGATTGGTTCAGTGTAGAGGTTCAGTGCATTAAAATGTGTGCAAAGACAAAGTGCCATGTTCAAGGGAAATTGTAAGGGTGATTGGTGATGTTTTCAAAAACTGCTTGGCTTGCTTCCTTCAAATTCCCCCCCATCCAGATACAGAAGTACCTCATTTTAATTTTAATGAGCTCAAGGAGGGTAACACATGCTCGATAGAACTCACCTTCGGTAAGTCCCTCTTCCTTTGTTTAACGAACTGGAAGAAGTAAGGGTTTAGTCCCGTATGGGCCCTTCAATGCATATGTTTTTAACGAGTCCAGAGAAGGTAAACTCAATGATTTTTCATGTTTAGAGAGTCTGGAAAAGAACTTAAAGATGAATCTAGTGTTGTCATTTTTTGTAATGTTAGTCTCGTGAGGCCGAAAAAGAGATAAATTATCACTCAAAAGATGTCCTTTCAAACCTTTTAACGAGTGGGAAAGGAAGCAATATCACTTGGAAATATTTTCACGTTTAGAGAGTCTGAAAAGAGCTTAAAGACGACTCCAGGGGGTTCCTTTTTCGTGTATCTATGTGAGTCCGAAAAAGATATAAAAGGTTAATCGATTACACTCTCATGTATTTACGAGCACGAGAAAGAAAAAATACTAATCTCGGTAACTTATTCTCATGTATTTATGAGCACGAGAAAGAACGAAGACTAAGCTTGGTATTGGTTTCATTTTTACACAAGCTTGAAAAAAATTAAACTATGCTTGTAAATTCCCAATGTAATTTCCAAAGGTAGGGAAACCCATGGATGGTTGGTAATCTGCCCCCTAGGGATACCCATGGATGGTTGGTGCTCTGCCCCCAAGTTGAGAAGCTAGAGGCTTAGCTCCAAAATGACCTTTTAACGAGTGGGAAAGGAAGCAAGATCACTCGACAATCTTTTCATGTTTAGAGATTCTGAAAAGAGCTTAAAGACAACTCCAGGGGGTTCCTTTTTCGTGTATCCATGTGAGTACAAAAAAGAGATAAAAGGTTACTCGATTACACTCTCATGTATTTACAAGCATGAGAAAGAACAAAGACTAAGCTCACTAACTTATTCTCATGTATTTATGAGCACGAGAAAGAACAAAGACTAATCTCGATATTGGTTTCATTTTTACACAAGCTTGAAACAAAACTAAACTATGCTTGTAAATTCCCAACGTAATTTCCAAAGGTAGGGAAAACCATGGATGGTTGGTACTCTACCCCCATAGGGATACCCATGGATGGTTGGTACTCTACCCCCATCTTGAAAATCTATCGGCTTAACTCCATAATGATAATCAAAGGCTGGAGACATGCCCCCCAAGCTTCAATTCATTCACTGACTTTGAGGTTGTCGCCAATTTTTGTACTAGATGGAGAAAAAGGATAAGGGTGGATGAAATGAAGGTTCAAATATGAGACCTAATGAAAGAATCAAATGAATGGGAGAGGTTACTATTTCATTTTTTAATGAGATTGACATAGGAAAAGAATTATGCTCAAGGCTCCGGGTTCAGTTCCCAGATTTCTGTGTCATTTTTTAACGATATTGCTACAGAGACAAAAACTATGCTCATTAACTTATACTTGATCATGGCTTCCAAGAGGATAATTCTCTAGAAGGGATACATGTCAAGGGACAAACGTCAATCATGGCTTCCAAGAGATCTTCACTAGATGGAAGAAAAGCACTCTGGAAGGAATACATGTCGACGACCTCAATAAGGGTAGGGATATCTGGCTCTAATAGCCCTATCAAATAGATCACCATTTAAACTATCGAATCTAAGTCAGGAGAGACTGATCTTACAGTGAGAGGCTTATCTTCATCGGTAGCTGAAGGCATGGGAGATAACACCACATAATTTACCCATGGAAGGGGCGATACCGTCTGCATATAAGAATTGTTTAGGGAGGTCATTGGGTTGGTAATCAAGTCAGGATCAATGCATGAACGTTGATCAATAGCCACAATTCTTCCATCACAAGGGAAATATATTAGATGAAAAAAAGTGGACACAATAAATTTCATGGCATAAACATAGTCTCGCCCAAGGAGTAAATCGAAATCCAATGGTTCCTAGACTACCATAACATCAATAAAGACAATTTACTCTCCCAAAGTTACGAGAAAATGAGGAAGGAATCCTAAAGGGTGACTGGTTCTTCTTTTAAAAGAGAACAAAGTCTAGGTAACGGACACAAGCTGAGGATAACCCAAAGCTTGCCCAGCAATAGAGAACAAAATACTAACGAACAAACCTTCATCTATCAACATCTAAGGAACGACCTGACCACAAACCTGTACTGTAATCTTGAAAGGAATGTGAGAGGGAAGACGAGGTCTAGCTAGTGCACCCCAATCAAAAAGGATGGCCTCATTACTTGGAGGGGGTTTTGCAGGAGAAGGAGGAATGCCCCACAACATGGTAGATTCAGTATCAACAAGAAAAACATGGGAAGTATCGATTTACTCTCTAGAGGGAGATTAGGATCGACTAATGATGGGATTGGATTGACCACTTGGGTTTTATCCTCCAAGTGGAGAATGGGGTTGACAGGTGGAAACAGATCGATCACTTGGGTTGCACTCTCTAATGGGAGAGCAAGATTGATCGAATATGGGATCGGATCAACCACTTTGTCAACTGGTTCAACTAAGGATGTGACCAGATTGACAACATGATCAACCCGACTAACCGATGAAGGGGCCGAAGCAACCACTTTGGCACTCGTCATAGGAGGAGTGGGATTGACCACGTTGACACTCTTTAGATGAAGGGTGGGACTGACCAATGATAGGACTGGATTAGTCACTTGGGTTTCAGTTTTCAGATGAAAAGTGGGACTGGTCGATGATGGAACTGGATCAACTACTTTGGTTAGTGGTTCAACCGAGGATGAAACTAGATTGACCACCTGATCAACTAGACTAATCGAGGATGGAACTGGATTGACCATTCCATCAACTAACGATGGGTTGGGGGAAATCTTATGATAGCCAGTTGGAAGTTGAAGCTTTTCCAAAATAGAAGAATCCTCGTTCATATGAGGACAAAGGTGGGAATACTAATCACCTTCTCATAACATGCAAGGAAATTTGAGATTTGTCTTCTTCTTAGCAACCTTAATGTCACTAGTTGACAGGGCATTACCAGCATGTCCAATAGGGGCCGATGATTTGGAGGACCACATTTCTAAGACCTTGGGAAGACCAAGGAAATCCCTCATAAAGTGGTCACCCTTACAAAGACTGCAAGGGAATTTGGGTTTTAGATTCTTCGTTTTAATATTTTCGACCTCATCAACACTCCCAGTACAATTACTAGTAGCTGGTTGCTTGGATCCAACATATGATATGGTTGGAGGCTTGGTCCTTTTTGGGTTCTTCTTCTTCTTCTCTTTCTGTTTCTTCTTCTTCTTATTAACCTAGATACTTGCTTTAGATATTTCACTAGGTGAAGAAGGAGAAAGGGAAGGATACTTAATAGGTGAAGAAGGAAAAAATTCAACATGAGGTTGATGTGTGGGTGGTGTACTTACATATAAAGCATTAGGTGCAGCTGAAACACTGGGAAGATTTGAGATCACTGGAGTGGGGAACAACCAAACCGGTATTCCGACGGTGAGTCCCAGAAGACTCAGTGTGGCAATGTATGGAGGACTGATGTTTCCAAAATAAGGAAAGGTGAAAGGTTCCCCGGGACAAGGGGTGCCTCCATTGGTACTCCTAGGATTTTATTCCGTTAACATTGACTCGACCTAAGGTCCACTAAGTAAAACAAACAACACACACTATGAATCTAAGAAGCAAACAATCAAACAAAACTTCCCTCAATGAAACCACTAGTTGGTGATGAAATCCAACGTCGTGAGATAAATATAGAAAGGGGCAGGGATATATTGGGTGGATCAGTTACGTTGGTGATCTACTTAATGGACTTAGACCTTGGTGCAAGCTTCCACACAGTAATTGTGGATTTACCCCCCAAGGATCCCGAGTGAGTTTGACCAATGTTTGTTCCAGGTATAGTGAGACTTCCCTTCACCGTCACCTTGTGTAAGACCTTGAATATTATGGACTCTAAGGTCACAAACTCGCAGTCATCCCTTGGTTGGGTCCAGTCGATAGTCCAGTCTGAATGTATGGGCAAGATAACAAGTATGAAATCCTTCAAGAGAACTGAGGACAAGTGGACCGGTAGAACTCCAGAGGACCCCGAACGGATTAAGAGTTCACGAAGAACCGAGACCAAATGAAGACAGTTGAACCTCAATAAGAACCCCCAATATATGATCTAACTACTACGAACGGTTAAACCACAGAGCTATAATCTCCGTAGCTCTCTCGAACACGACCTTGTGTGTAACCCCTGTGTGAGAGGGGGATCCTTGTAAGCTTATACGGAAATTGGATTTTCTCTCCCTATCGTAAGATGCTAAGTTTGTTTGAAAGCTTTGGAAAGTTATCCTTTCAACCTATTCCAAATCCCTACCTCTTAAGCTAATGTAGGTTTGGTAACAAAAAATGTAAAAATGTCTGATAAATTTAGCGCTTGATTTTAAGGCTGTTGTATACTCAAGAGGAAAATGGCCTAGGCAATATGGTGTTTTGACCGACTCAAAACAATGAAAATAAATGAGAATACAAATATTTCACTTTGATGAAATCTATACTACGAGAAGGAGAAAACATTCATCATTACATATGCACAATGTCCCCCCCCCAAAAAAAAACCATGCAATTCCGCTACTTAAAATGTAATCTAATTTCACTACCCAAAAGAAAAAATGCATCTGTCTTCTTTATTTGATTATGATGTATACATAAATTAAATAGAAACTCTTCAATGCTCCACTAATTTCAATAAGGAGAAAGAGTCCTATGCAGATGCAAAAGACATGAAGCAAAAGGGCTACAAACAAAGCATGTGCTCAAAGAAGTGAGGTATGAAAGAAAACAACTAGAATTTTTTCTGACAAACAATAACACAATCAAGGATTCTAAAACCAATCAATCATTCAAGGAACACAATAAAATTCAGAGAAGAATCCAAGAGAAGATAGGGAGAAAGAGAAATCACTCAAAACTGTCCCGAAAAAACAAGCAGCTAGAAAAAGGCAATTCACATTTCTTAAAAAGGTTTCAAGATCCATTCAAGGAAATAGGGAGTGATAAGAATAAAAAACCAATCCAAAAAACTTCACAAACCAACCACAGACTCTGGGTAAAGACTTCTGTAAAACAGGCTGCAAAAGACTGAGTAGAAGAAGGAAAAAACTCCTGAAAAAGAGACTAGCGCTCCCTGTATCAAGGGTACAAAACGTTGAAACACTCCATAAAACACTGTAGGAGAGCGATGGAAAGATATCAGCACTCTGGTATGGCCTAGGGGGGGGCGCTAGTCCTCCTAGAACCTGAGAAAAAGAGCCAAAAAATGCAAAAACACTTACCCAAAATGCATAAAAATTGGTGAAAATGTAAGTGAAGATGGGAGAAGGGTAATGGATCATAAACAAACAATAAAACTAATCTAAAAGGTGGGTAAAGGGAAGCTACAAAACAAGGAAATACAAATAGATTATGATCCCCAGTGGAGTCGTCAATTTCTGTTACAGGGAAATCCCCCTGCGGACAGGTGAATCCCCTCTTGGGCTCTAGACTCCTAAGACCAAGACAGAAAGGTACATCTTCTTCCTCTTCTCTATAGATTAGTTTAGCTAGTTTTAAAGGGATGTCAGTGATCAATGTTATCACCTTTCTATTTTGGTCTTAGGAGTCTAGAGCCCAAGAGGGGATTCACCTGTCCATAGGGGGATTTCCCTGTAACAATATCTTTGGTACATGATTCATGGATATTATGTAAATTGGTTGAGGAATATCTTGGCACATGGTTTATGGATATGGCACATGCTTGTTACATGGATTTTATGGCACACATATCTTAGCACATGGTTTTATCCACATCTTGGTGTATGATTTATGTGAGTGGATCTGGTCTTATTGGTGATTATGTTGATGAGGTTTCAGTATCAGTGATAATATATCAATGACAATGACAATGATAGAGATAGTATATCAGTGATAGTGACAGTGATAGTGACAATGACAGTGGCATAGACAGTATATCAATGATAGTAATAGTGACAAAGACATCAATAGTGGCAGGTTGATGATGATGTATCAATAATACTGATAGTGATAGTGGCGGTGACAAGTTGAATCTTCATTTATATTTCAGAGAGGTAGGAAGCATCAAGCAAAGGGGGTTGTAGACTCCTTCCAGTTGGATATGGAAAATACAGGGATTCATAGATTCCTTCAGGTTGGAGCCTATAAATCAGGGGGTCATAGCCTCCTTCCAATGGGAGCCAAATAATTCAGGGAGTCGTATCTTCCTTTAGGTTGGAGCCTATAAATAGGGGGTTGGATCCTCCTTCCAGTTGGTGCTGGAGAATTTTGGAATTTGGTGCTTCCTATGAATGTAATCTTTTGATATATAAGAAAGCATTATGTGGTTTTCTCCCATTTGGGTTTCCACATAAAATTCTGGTGTATTATGTATTTGTGGTTATATGTTATGCATTGATGAATGGAATTATTCATTATATATTAAATGCAATCATAAGTGATAAATTGTTGATAAGTTCATGATTACATGTTCTGATTAAAAGTGGAAAAAGTGCTCAATACTGATTAACCCTCTCCTCTGAACATTGGTGAATATTCCAACAGCTAAATCCATTGTTTCCATGAAAATGAAAAACTATTCAAATGTATTGACATGCTTATAGGATGAACTTGTCCAATGTGAGCCTTCACTTCAATTGAACCTCAAAACTGCAAGAAAACCCTAGACAATGAATCTGAATTTAAAAAAAAAAATACAAAGGAACAATTCATCAAAATATAGGCATGTCATTTCATTTCATTAAATAAATTAGCAAATTTTGAAATAGCCATATTACAGTGCTCTAGGAATGGGCATGCTATTAGATACAAATTAGTTTTGAACAATTTTTCCTAGTGATAGAGTGGAAGGATTACAACTTCATATTGATGTAAAATGAATACAAAGTCATGGTTGTGTAGAGCACATGTAGAGGTCAATGATGTCATGCTCTTATATTATGATCTATATTGTACAATTTCTAAAAGGTTAAATAATCTCATGCAACACTCACATTATAAGTATAATAAACTAGCCTCGTTACTAGGAGACAATTTCCCAAGCCATCTACTTATAACTTTAAACAAGAAGGTAGTATCATTGTAAATGTTGGCAATCATCAAATCTACATAAATAATTTAGTATGAATTTGGCCTACATCTTCTTTGTGAATGAAATTCATTTACTTCTTTTGTGTGAAATTCATGCAATGTAGGGGACTCCAATGCCAAGATCTATATCATTATACATAGAACCAAGTTCTAGTTTTTCCACCTCCATTGGCTCCTTCCTTTTTGTTCCTTTTTCCTTATTAATTGTCATGTTTCAAATCTATTCTTATGCATCATTGAACAATATAAAGTTAACTTCTTTGATTAAAAATCATGCCAAAAGATGTGAATATACTTGGGGTGGCATGAAATAAATGCTAAACTACATTGCAGATGAAGAACAATAATGTATTTCTATCTCTATGCTTAGAAAAATGTTTAACATTTGACATAGTCCTTTGATATAGCCACATAGAGGATTGCAATGTGATCATGTATGCTTAGTGCAATGTGGTTTTATGTTCGATAATTCTTATCAATGATATTATTGGCATGAATCTTACTGATGGAATGAGAAACATAGTCTCTTAAACAACTTCAATTTCAAAATTCTAATGTCATTTCCGACCCCTTATTGCACTAGTAATAGACCAAAGACCTAAATTAACCTTAATTTCTAAAGTTGCGAGTATATAAATGTAAAGGCTTCTTCCTATAAAGTGGTTTGTGAGCTAGGGAGATAATGTAAAGTCTAGTTGTGTTGTTGAGTTGCTACTCTTTATAGAAGTGTTAATCTTTGCAATGATGATTATATGCTAAATATGAATGGAATGACCACCATACTTCAATACTTGTATATTGTGTTGATGATCTATTTTGATGGTGTTCTTCATTATGATGTATTCCTCTATTGTTATTTCTACTTATTTTCTTCATTAATGGATGCTTGCATCTTTTGTATAACCTAATCTATCTTATAATATTGTTCTAATGATGAAGGTAATGAGCACATGGTTTGTATATTAGAGAATGAGTTCATATATGGTTATGTATGTCACCTATTAACTTTGTCCCATGAATCTCAAGTCTTCACAGTGCACTCTAGGTGAGAGATTCCTTGTTTGCAGGGATTGATATGTCGGTGTGTTGTGCTAGCACCAATAAATTCCCTTTTTATTGTTTTTTGCTTATAAATCCAAAACATTTCTCAAGAAATAGGGACCCTCCCTTGTATGTTTTGAGGCCTTTTCATCATGTGAAAAGAACCTAAGTTTTACTTGTGCAATATTGAGACCTTTTGGGCTTTCTACTTAGTTTTTTCATCATTTATTGGACTCAAAGTCTTCCTCGCCGATACAATGAGGGAGATCATTCTTCCTTCGCTGATACACCCCAGCATAACTGGCTTGATAATTTCTTCATCGATACATGGAATGAGCCAACACTTAACATATTTTTTGCAAGCTTCCTCATGTATTGATGTTCAATCATTCTTTGTCCGCCGATACATCGACACTCCTCCCTTATTTTGCATCGATACTCCAACATACATCCATTTTCATTCGTCGACCTGATGTTTCTCTTCACCTGTCACACGCTAATCCAAAAATCCTTACATGTCAAATTAATTCTTACATGTCAAATTAATTCTTAAACATACATCAACATCCAACCAGATTTGGGAAAATAAGATCATTATGACTATTTGAAAAATGTCATGTGAAAATGTTTACTTATCCATAAACTTCATTAACTAATAATAACTTGTAGAAACAAAAATGCTAACATGGAGAGAAATATTAACAACAAAGATCAAGGCACTTTACATGAGTTGATAACGAATTTCACCCACCTTGGGCTACGTCTCTAGGTCCACTTCAAAACGAGAGACCACTAAATTATTACTCAAATGTTTGATACAATAATGACTCTAATTTGTGCTTTTACAATGACTTTCAAATATGTTGCTCAAACTTAGATGTGACTGTCAAAATCAGCTCCTTCTCAGAAAACTGAAACTTTTGATTGTAAACACCCTATACTTCTCTCAAAGAGATCTATGGCATGAAAAACGATGCAAAACCAAACTAGTAACACCTCTTGGCATGCATCCCAATGCACCCAACTCTCCTCCTTGGCACACAATTCTATGTCCTGCATTAGCTTGAGCACCTGGTTTAAATATGGGAGTTCGGTGGGGTCAAACACCACCCGACCCCCTATATGCTTGAGTTGCACATTTATTTAAACATAAATGTAATTTGATTGGTGGTTCTAACTGATGGACTCACGTGGTGTAATGGTCAGAGATTTGGGTTAAGTCATTGGGTCCTTAACCTAGAGGTTGCGGGGTTGACCCCGATCGACACCTATTTTCAACATATTGTTATAACATGTGAACTTAAATATAGAACCGTCTAATGGAATATTCAATAATATGGTTAGCATGATTGGTTAGACCATTTTTTATTGAACCGAAGGCCATGGATTTGATTCCCCTTGGCCCCAACTTATTTTGATACCCCTCAGACGAACTGGGCCAATAAAATATTGCCACATGGCACTCTCATATTGGTCCACATAATTTCCACTATACACCTATCAACTTCCCTGTCAACATGCCATGTCACATGTCGTACTACCACGTTTCACCTACTATGTCAATGTCGTAATTCCACATGTCAGTCCGTACAGTTCCACGTCAGCACCATACCTTCCACTTGTCATCTGTACTACCACGTGTCATCATTTCAGTGATTCCATGTGGCATCCGTATAGTCCATGTTTTGTATATGTACAATGTTCGTATAGTGTCTGTATAGTGCCATGTGTCACCACTTGGTGGTGCCATGTGCCACCCCCCTTTTTTCCATTTGCCATGTCTTTGCCAAAACTTTGAAAGGCCATAACTTTCTCATATGCGTCTATTTGAGCCCGTTCAAATTGTGTTGGAAATTTCTCGTCAAGATCTTCGAAATGAGGTCATTTCCATAAGCATTTGAGACTATCAATTTTTGAGTGTTCCAGATCCTCTTGGATCACACCTCCCCACTGAAGAAATTTTGGAACTCCAAAATTATGGATCATTTAGAAATGAAGTGAGGGTACTTCCACCTCACTTGTCCAGTATCATCCATCCATCCATCTTGGATAATGAGCACCCGAATCATCACAACAATAATGAAAAATAAAACAACATTATTGATCAAGTTAATTATTCCCTCAAATTCACAAACTCTACCATTAATTGTTGTAGATATGAACCATACTCCATTGACTAGCATAAAACTGAGCAACAAAATTGAATATACAGATGTGAAAAACAATGAATCAACAACATATTTTCCCTTATTAATAGAAAAAACATCAACCAAAGGACATGTTTTACTTCCAGTCGTAGGTTGTAAATATGGATCCTGGATTCTTCATTTTTATGTGCCTTGTAGTGACAATAGTCAAATTAGTCTTCATTTAATGAGCTCTCACAATGAACTCAATCCCATCCTTGAAAATATGAAACTTTATGTGATCACAAACTGTAACTTACATTTCTTAGTTATGTGTAACTAAGTATTATCACAAATCCAACCCAAATTGGGCCGAGTAGCATAAGATATGTGACAACTTCCTAGCTCCATTGTATCAACTCATATTTGACTTGCGAACACCATACATGATAGACAAAGCATAGGCCATAGTCACAAGAATAGGTCAGTATTAGTATCTTCTGGAATATGGAACCTACCTTAGGATATACATAGCTACCAAGGCTCCACACTTGCTTCGGAAATTCATCCTAGACATATTGGTGCTGCAGGAGATTGCATACTAGATAGTCATACATGGGGTTGGGGAATCATTTTAAAAAGATAAGAAGTCCATATTGCCTCCTCTCTCACTTTAGTTTAGGTCATATTCATTTAAAGACATCAAGGAAACACAATTTGAAGTGAATACATTATCATATTTCCACTTTGGTGAGGAAATATTCTGAAGGAATGATGTCCTGGATGTCATCAGAGACCACTAAAACAATTGCAAGTACATGTGGGATTACACAACTAACATATGGGAGGAGGAGGAAATTCACTATAGAGAAAAATTACCAAGATGTGTTATTTAAAATAAGAGGAAACCCTCTGGGTAGAATTGAAGATGAGCAATGAGATCAAGAGGCCTAAAAGAAATCCAAAGAAGAGGACAACAACAAAGAAAACATCTAAAGAAACAACAACTAAGGAAGAAAGGAAAAGGAAAGCAACAGAGTCCATTGAATTAGAAGAGAACAAGAAAATAAAAGAAGAGGAGGTCGAACAATAGAAACATAAAGTGGATGAAGAAGCAACAACAAGAATAGTGGAAGCAACAGCGATTAAAAAACAAAGAAAAAGGGCCAAATAAGAAAGGACCAAAGACACATTTTCCATAGACACAAACATTTCTTGGTCATCAAATGATATCCCTCTCATAGGAAGACACTTCCCATTGGGTGATCTAGGATTGGGAATGTTCACACCATTTAAGGTGCCAAAGGTAGCCATCTTAAACACCTTCATATTCGACAAGGATTTTGGTAAAATAATGTTTGCAAAAAACCAAAAATATCACAATGGCTGGAAAGGCCCCACTATCAGTAACGATCGAGACCAATGTGACATAAAGCATTAGAGATTATTCACTTTCAATCACTTCAGATGGCGTGTCCTTCACATTAGTTTTAGAACAAAATCTCAAAGATTTGGTGTGAGAGAATGATGATAAAGATGAAAGCATCAGAGATCTAGAGGAAGAGGTATGACACAATAAAAGCGACAGAAAAAGAACCAAATAATTCAAGTTATGCATCGAGGGAGTTAGGAAAAAACTCTACAAGCTGACGACAAATATGTACGTAAACCTACAAGTCTTCTGAAAATTAACTACACAGATTATGGTGCAACATAGAAGAGCCCAAACCAAGAATACAAAGTTCTTCGCCATCAGATAAGGTCTAGATGAGATGCAGTGTTGGATTACTAAAAATCTAGATGCCTGGTCAAAATTACCGCACATATTAGAATGGGAAAGAAAGATCAATTATGTTGTATTCAACAACTGCTAGCAACCTAGAGAAAAGATTGAAAAGGAGTTGACGAATTCACTTTTTATCTGCACACAACTTCATAAAGAAGCATATATCTTATCTCACAAAGGTCATATTCCCTAGATCAAAGAGCTAGGTAAGACAAAGACATATGAATAGAGATTTTCAAAGGTTGAATAGAACATGAAGCATAGGCAAACAAATGCCAGGGCTATGACCAAAGTGACATTAGACTTAATCGAATATCACCTCATGAAACCAGTAAGGACATAGAATATGATCTAAGACTTCATGGTGAATCTAACTAGGGATATGAATACCCTCTCATAGAACTATTGATAAAAAAATTGGCCACCTCTATTTTCTCACTCCTGGAACAATTATAAAAATTGATATAAGAAGAAGAACATTTCGAATTATTATAAATTCATGACGTAGCCCACAGTATCAACTTCATCACACATTTCATGTATTCAAAATCTGAGTTTGTATGCTTAAGATATCCATGTTTACATATAAACGCCCAAAGAGCGCTTCCTCAACATGTGAAAAAGCTAATTTATCTTGGAACCATGAATCATTCTCATGGAACCACACCATTTATTGGAACCATGTATTGTGTTGGAACTTCTCATAATCTCTTGGAACTTCGCTTAATTCCCATACTTAATCTTATTTCCATTCTTCCACATCTCCACTCTTCCCCTCACTCCTCTTTTCTATACTTAGATTATTTTAGAAATCATCCATTCCTCTCATAATTCCCTCTCCTCTCTTATATTCTTAATGCTTATTTTTATTTCCTTTTTTTTTCTCACTCCACTCCTCTCATAACTCCATAACCCCCTCTCCTCTCTTACCTTCTTAACACTTAGATTTATTTCAATTTTTTCCTCACCCCTCCTTGTCTCTCCTCCCTCATTTAACACTATGGGTTCGTACATCATTTTTCATCCATCCCACACCTATGATAGCCCACAATTCATGTCATCTTACCATTTTTGCTATAACTTTTTTTCTAGAACGATTCAGATGGTGAAATCGATATGGTATTGAGAATACATATCAAGGTACTTCTGGTAAAAAATTTAGCTCTTGATTCACTATAATTATAGAGATACACTCTGTGGAAGATAGGGTTTGTGACCAGTCCTTAAGCTAGTCAATCAACAGGTGTTCTGGGTAAAATAGTCATAAAGTTTTCATACAGAATCCAAATGAAGTGGGACTACCTCCATTGGAAATATTACTGTCTTTAGTTTCTTGTGTGTGAGTTTTAGAATCGGATGTTAAATATTGAGCACGCGACATGCTGTACAAGTTGGGTCTTCTAAACATACCAGAATTGAATAAAGTCTACCATTCTTTCTATAACCTCTTTTTGGGGAGGATTCAAGGAGTGAAAATTGGAGGAGTTTCAAAGAATAAATTGAGTGATATTATCTACAAGATCATAGTACTCCAAGAATTTAAGAATTTCAAAAATTGAAGAAGCTATAGTGACTCCAAGAATTTGAATTTCAAAATTGGAAGAAGTTTCTGTAGAAGCATTATCGCCCTATGTGATGGATTAAGCCGATGGCGGATGATTCTATCAAAGTTTTATTATCTCTCATATATTCTTGGTGGAAGGAAGGGGGAAAGGATGGAGAGTTCAACTTCTTTTGATATTGAGGATCGGTATCTTCCTCTTGGAGGTTTATCCCTCCTCCCACATTTGGAAGCCAGAGCTACCTTTGAATTCATTACTTCCCTGAACAATAAACTATTGATTATTTTCCATATATCGTGCATTAATAATGGTGTAATATGGTGTATTGGTGTAACTCTTATACTATTGTTCATTGCTCATTGGATATAGTTGAATGGTTTAAGTATAAGTTGAAAAAGGTTTTAAATTGTACTTGATATTGATTCACCCCCCTCTCAGTATCAACACTCCAAACTCTTGTTCGATATCCAAAACTCAACCAATTTATCATAAGTTTATCCTATTATATCATTAACCAATCAAATAACTCCACATGGAAATCAATTATTTCATGACACATGGAAACTCTATTAACCAGTGGGAGGATAACACATGAAAACAAATGAAACCATGGCACATGGCAACCAATCAGGTGGTGACATGTGGCAGTCCATGGTGTTGTAGGTGAATCCCCCTGTGGACAAGTGGATTCCCTCTTGGTCTAATAAATGAAAGAGAGGGAGAAAGATATGTACCTAATAAATGAAAGAGAGGGAGAAAGATATGTACCTTATAAGTGATGTTGGTCCTTGCAAAGTCCAGGTTGAGCTTCGATCCTGAGCTCCCTGATAGGTCCTACAAAAAAAACAAAGGTACAAAAGACTTCCTACTCTACTGAGATTAGCTCAAACATAGATCCATCTACTGCAGACAAACTAATGTGGAACAAGCATCAGTTTGAAAGAAATAGGCCAAGCATTTATTATTAATGAGAACAAGTAAAAGTAATTACAATCCTTTGAATGAAGGTGCAACAGCTTCTTCCAGTTCTCCTTGTTCAACCCCTTTGCTCAAGTAATCTCCACTGATTTCTTTGATGACATATCACTCATGACATCATAAGTTTGATGTAATTCTCAATATTCCTCCTCCTTTCACCATGAGAAGGCCTCCTTATATAACCTTGGGGAGGTCCAACCACTTGAGAGATCTTTGGAATAAGTTGAGGATTCCTCTCCTTTAGTTGAGGATATTCCCTAAGATCATTCCTTGACCGTCTATTCGAATCCAACCACCTTCAGGAATTGAGGGTTTCTTCCCTAATTTGTCTCAACAAACCCAAAAATTGCTCATAAAAGGGTAGCGCTCCCCTAAAAGGGTGCACATGGCACTCAAACACTCCCCCAAAGAGTCTCAGGGAGTGCCAACACTCCCTGATAGTGGGTAGGGGAGCGCTCCTCTCCAAAATCCATTTTTTAGTGGTTCTTTCAGTGGCAAAAGGTTTGTACTCCCTGTCAAGTGATCTCTCTTCTTCAAAACTAGTCTTTGAGGTGTCTTAAGTGTCTTTATGATGTCGTTAGAGGCACGACATAGGCAATATGGCAGCATGATGTTTGTGACACTTGCAACACTTGTGGTCAAGATGCGACACTTGTGGACAAGATGAAACACTTACAACACTTGTAATGACGACACTTGCGACACTATTGAAGTGAGTAATTTTGAGGTGTAACAGATTGCCCCCCAAAGCACGAAGTTAGAAGATGATGATGACTGAAGTACTTTGTATACTTTTTTGAGCAAGGGTATGGACACAGAGAAACTAGAAAAAGTTGCACACAACCATCAAACACATATTATGACAAGTTTCAAACCCAAGGTAGGCATACCTATGCTTGAATGATAAAGACTTTTTAGGTATGGCTACCATAAAATACATTGCGGATCCATAATTGTATTGACAAAATGGTATAGCCACCGAAGATACAATGTGGATCTATACTCCCATGACCTGAACTGATCATAGCCACGAAGAATAAACAGTGGATCTACGAGACGATAAGACATAGCCACGACTAATACAAAGTGGATTTATGTAACAGTATATGTGTCATAGTTCAAAAGAAATCCTTCGCAACCTGGGCAAAGTATACATAAGAGTGATGACTCAACCCAAGGTATTCTTACTGATCTCGATGTAGTATGAATCTAACCATGTGAATAGATGTCCTAATGTTGAACATGGAAGAAACCACTTGATTACCGATCAATGATGTAAACCGTTAACAAGCGCGAGGGAGATCACCATCGATGTCAATGATTCCCAAGGTAATCTAGTACATTCCGATGAATGTGAATAGATGCGATGAATTCGGACATCCATGGAATCATCCGATCATAGGTTAATGATGTAAACCCACTGTTGGACATGAGGAGGTATGCCATTGAGGCATGCAGGTCCCAAGGTACTAATTGGTTTCTAAGTTTAGTTCCTGGATAATTTGCTAAAGTTGACAGGAATAGACTCATTGAAGGAGGGCCTTGATGTATCCCCCATCAATGACACTAAACTGACACAGATATGTGATTGGTAGATCAAATGAACATGGACTGACACGGGTATTGAAATAGGATATTTGTGATGGCTGACTCCCGAGGCAGATACTTCCCTTGAACACTGAGGCATGACAATAGAAACATGACATGGACCAAATATTGATGATGCAGTGGATGTTGTGACTTTCATCAGGTGACCCAAAGGAGTAAAAGAAACTCAGAGGATTGGCTCAATGTAGAGGTTCAACGAATAAAAATGCGTGAAAAGACAAAGTGTCGTGCTCAAGGGTGACCATTAGAGTTACTGGTAGTGTTCTCAAAAAATTCTTGGCTTGCTTCCTTCAATTTTCCCCCCATCCAGATAGATGAGTACCTCTGTTTAATTTAACGATCTTGAGGAGGGTAACACATGCTCGATTTGACTCACCTTTAGTAAGTCCCTCTTCCTTTGTTTAACGAACTGGAAGAAGTAAGGGTTCGGTCCCATATGGGTCCTTCAATGTATGATCATTTAATGAGTCCAGAGAAGGTAAACGCGGTGGTGTTTCATATTTAGAGAGTCTGAAAACAACTTAAATATGACTCCAATGTTGTCCTTTTTAGTAATGTCAGTCTCACGAGGCCAAAAAAGAGATAAATTATCACTCGAAAGACGCCCTTTCAAACCTTTTAATGAGTGGGAAAGGATGCAAGATCACTCGACAATCGTTTCATGTTTAGAGAGTCTGAAAAGAGCTCAAAGACGACTCCAGGGGGTTCCTTTTTCATATATCCATGTAGGTCCAAAAAAGAGATAAAATTGTACCTGGATGCATTCTCATGTATTTATGAGCACTATAAAGAACAAAGACTAATCTCGGTATGCCCCCATCTTGAAAGCTAGTGGATTAACTCTAGAATGATCATCAAAGGCTAGAGACATGCCCTCTAGGCTTCAATTCATTCACTGACTTTGAGGTTGTCACTAATTTTTGCACTAGATGGAGAAAAAGGATACAGGTGGATGAAATGAAGGTTCAAATACAAGAGTTAACGAAAGACTCAACTCGACATCTATGAGATCTGGCGAAAGACTCGACCTGACAGGAGAGGTGATTGTTTCATTTTTTAACGAGCTTGACATAGGAAAAGAACTATGCTCAGGGCTCCAGGTTCAATCCCCAGATTGTTGTTTCATTTTTTAATGAGCTTGACACAGAGAAGAGAAATTGTTCTTGTGACCTTTGTTTCATTTTTTAATGAGCTTGCTATAGAGAAGAGAAACTATGCTCGTAGACTCTTCTTGATCATGGCTTCCAAGAAAATAATGCTTTGGAAGAACACCATGTCAAGGGACAAAACTCGGTCATGGTTTCCAAGAGATCTTCACTAGATTTAAGAAAATCACTCTGGAAAGAATACATGTCGAGGTTCGTGACAGGGGTAAGGAGATCAGGCTCCAATAGTCCTACCAAAGAGATCACCATGTCAACTACCAGATCCAAATCATTAGAAGTTGAATTCATGGGAGACAACGCCACATAATTAACATTGGGCAGGGGTGATACTGTCGTCATATAAGAACCATTCAGGGAGGTAATCCGGTCAGGATCGATGAAATAAAGTTGATTAATAGTCACAATTCTTCCATCGTGAGGGAAATATATCACACGGAAAAGAGTGGACATAACAACTTTCATGCAATAGACATAATCCCGCCCAAGGATTAAAGTGAAATCCAAGGGGTCTCGGACTACCATGACATCAATAAAGACAATTTTCCCTCCCAAAGTTACCAGAAACTAAGGAAGGGTCCCTAAAGGTTGACTAGTTCTCCTGTTAAAAGATAATAGATTCTGTGTAACCGGTGCAAGATGAGGACAACCCAAAGCATGCCAAGCAATAGAGGAAAAAAGACTAACGGACACACCTTCATCTATCAACGTTTGAGGAACGTCTCGACCACAAAAATGTACTGTAATATTGAAAGGGATGTGAAAGGGAAGACGAGGTCCAATTAGCGCACCCTAATAAAAAAGGATGGCCTCATTGCTTGGAGGGGGTTTCACAGGAGAAGGAGGAATTCCCCCCAGCATGGTATATTTTGTATCAACAAGAAAAACATGGGCATTATTGGGTTTACTCTCTAGAGGGAGAGTAGGATTGACCGATGATGGGATTAGATCGACCACACTAGCACTCTTCAGAGGAAGAATGGGATTGACCAATGATGTAACTAGAGAAACCACTTTGGCACTCTTCGGATGAAGGGTGGGACTGGCCGAGAAAGGGACTGGATCAGTCACTTTGGAACTCTTCAAGGGAGGAGTGGGATCAACCGATGGTGGAACCAGATCGACTACATTAACACTCTTCGGATGAAGGGTGGGGTTGACCAATGATGGGATTGGATCAATCACTTGGGTTTCACTCTGTAGATGAAGAGTGGGGTTGACCGATGATGTAACCGAATATACCACTTGGGTTTCATTCTCCAAGGGGAGAATGGGGTTGATGGGTGGAAAATGATCAACCTCTTTGGTGTCACTCTCTAACGGGAGAGTGGGGTCAACCAAGAATGAAAATGGATCGACTACTTGGGTTACACTCTTTTGATGAAGAGTAGGGATGATCGATATTGATAGAACTGGATCAACTACTTTGGTGAGTGGTTCAACCGAGGATGAAACTAGATTGACCACCTGATCAACCGGATTGACTGAGGATGGAACCAGATTGATCAGTCCATCAACTAATGATGGGTTGGGAGAAAGATTATGATAACCTTTTGGAAGTTGAATTTTTTCCAAAAGAGAAGAAGCCTTGTCCATAAGAGGACAAAGGTGAGAATAATGATCACCTTTGCATAGCATGCAAGGGAATTTGACAATTGTCTTCTTCTTACCAACCTTAACGTCACTAGTTGACGGGGTATGATAGGTATGACCGACATAGGATGATGACATGGAGGACCACATTTCTAAGACCTTGGGAATACCAGGGCAATCCCTTAGACAGTGGTCACCCTTACAAATACTTTAAGGGAATTTGGGTTTCAGATTCTTCATTTTAATCTTGTTGACCTCATCAACACTCCCAGTACTATTAATAGTAGTTGGTTGCTTGGATTCAACATTTGATGTTGTTGGAGCCTTGGTCCTTTTCAGGTTCTTCTTCTTCTTCTCTTTCCGTTTCTTCTTCTTCTGATCAACCTAGCTACTTGCTTTAGAGATTTCACTAAGTGAAGAAGGAGAAAGGGAAGGAGACTTAATGGGTGAAGAAGGCGAAAAGTTGACATGAGGTTGATGTGTGGGTGGCATACTGACATATAGGGTATTAGGTGCATTTGAAGCATTGGGAGGATTCGATATCACCGGAGTGGGGAACAACCAAACCGGTAATCTGATGGTGAGTCCTGAAAGACTCAGTGTGGAAATGTACGGAGGACCAAATTTTCCAAAATAAGGAAAGGTATAAAGTTCCCTAGGAGAAGGGGTTCCCCCATTGGTACTCTCAAGATTTGATTCCATTCATAATGAATCGACCTAAGGTCCACTAAGTAACACAACCAACACACGCTGTGAATCTGAGAAGCAAACAATCAAACAAAACCTTCCCACAATGAAACCACTAGTTGGTGATGAAATCCAACGTCGCGAGATCAAAATAGGAAGAGGCGGGGATAGAGTGGGTGAATCAGTTATGTTGGCGACTTTCTTAACATACTTATGCCTTGGTGCAAGCTTCCATGTAGTAATTGTAGATTTACCCTCCAAGGATCCCAAGTGAGTTTGACCAACGTCTGTTCTAGGTACAATGAGACTTCCCTTCACTGTCACCTCGTGTAAAACCCTAAAGATTATAGCTACTAAGGTCACCAATTAGTAGTCATCCCCTGGGTGGGTACAGTTGACAGTCCAATCTGAACGTATGGGCAGGATAACAAGTCCGAAATCAACTGGAGAGGCTCCCACACATAATCATGGGTATACCCTCAAGTGACTCCCAATATATGATCTGACCTCTACAAATAGTTGAACCACAGAGGGATAATCTCCATAACTCACCCGAATATGACCTTGTGTGTAACCCCTCTGTGAGAGGGGGATCCCATAAAGGTTATACGATAATTGGATTTTCTCTCCCTATCACAATATTGTAAGTTTGTTTGATAGCTTTGGAAAGTTATCCTTTCAACCTATTCCAAAGCCCTACACCTTAAACTAATGTAGGTTTACTAACAAAGATGTAAAAAGTTTGATAAATTTTAGTTAAGCATTGATTTAGTGGCTGTTGTTCTCAGAGGTGTATGAGAGTGAAGACTGATGATATTATGACTCAGTTCCCAAAACATGCATAAGAAATGATAAGCAATCTTTTCTTTCAATGAATGTCTAATTAAGGGAAGGAGAAGGATTTTCCTTTCACTTTCAAACACTAAGATGCAATGACCTCATACAATAGTCCTCAATAAGGAATCCAATGCAATGCTAAATTTTTTATATGTGACTGGTAACTAGTAGATGTAAAGCTTCCTATGCTATTCGGACTTCAAGAGTTGTGAGATTTAAGAAATATGGAAGCAAACTTCACATAAACCAAAAGACACCCTTGTTATGATCAAACAAGAAATAGAAAGCCAAAAACTCAAAAGGAAGGAGAAAGAGCTTGGACAAGATGACTCAAAGATCAGAAAGAAAAGTACAAAAGACCTTTGAAACCCCTTACAAAGTTTTCACTCATTCAGATAAATGAGAAGAAAACGACAAATTGACTCCAAATCGTGAAGGACAAATTGCGAAGTAAGGACAAATGTCAAAAAATCCAAACAGAAGAGGATGAATTCTCATAAATTAGGGTGTTTTAAATCCAATATCAAGATGGACTGAGAGTATGGGACCCTAAGAAAAATCCAAAACCAAGAAATAGCTTCAAAAGATGAAAATTCTGGAGAAATTCTCACAAAAATTGGGTAGCGCTCTGGTGTAAGGGGCACCAGAGAATTCCAATGCTCTGTGTAAGGCTAAAAGGGAGTTCTAGCACTCTGACAACAACAGGAGGGGAGCTCTTTGCTCCAAAAACTCAGAAAAAATCCCAAAAACTCAAAAAATGAAGGAAATTCAATCAATCAGGGTGATCCTGATGACATAATGAGCCAATCAAACAAATCTAAGAATAAAAAGACAATGTGGAGAAGATCTAATTAGTGGGAAAAGGGCCAAAACAAGATCTGGGAATGGAAACAAAAATCAGAGCTCCTCCCTAGTGGAGTTGCCAATTTCAGTTGTAGGTGAATCCCCTTGCGGACAAGTGGATTCCCTCTTGGTATCTAGACTCCTAAGACTAAGACATAAAAGTGCTTAACATGGAAACTAACTTCCTTTTAGATCTAATCAAGCTAATAAATTAAAGAGAGAGAGAAATATATGTACCTTATAAGCGATGTTTTTCCTTGCAAAGTCTAGGCTGAGCTTCGATCCTGAGCTCCTTGATAGGTCCTGCAAAAAAAACAAAGGTACAAAAGACTTCATACTCTACTGAGATTATATAAAACATAGATCCATCTACTACAGACAAACTAATGTGGAAAAAGCATTAGTTTGAAATAAACAGGCCAAGCATTGATTATTAGTGAGAACAAGTAAAAGTACTTACAATCCTTTGAATGAAGGTGCAACAACTTCTTCTAGTTCTCCTTGTCCAACCCCTTTGCTCAAGTAATCTCCACTGATTGCTTTGATGACATCTCACTCATGAGATCATAAGTTTGATGTAATTCTCAATATTCCTCCTCTTTTCACCATGAGAAGGCCTCCTTATATAGCCTTGGGGAGGTCCAACCACTTGAGAGATATTTGGGATAAGTTGACGATTCCTCTCCTTCAATTGAGGATCTTCCCTAAGATCATGCCTTGACCATCTATTCAAATCCAACCACCTTTAGGAATTGAGGGATTCTTCCCTGAGTTGTCTTAACAAACTTAAAAATTTCTCAAAAAAGGGTAGCACTCCCCTAAAATGGTGCATAGGTCTCTCAAACACCCCCCCAAAGAGGCTCAGGGAGCGCTAACACTCCCTGACAGTGGGTAGGGTAGCGCTCCTCTCCAAAATCCATTTTTTAGTGGTTCTTTTAGTGGAAAAAGGTTTGTACTCCCTGTCAAGTGATCTCTCTTCATCAAAACTAGTCTTTGAGGTGTCTTAAGTGTATTTATGATGTCGTTAGAGGCACGACATAGGCAAGATGGCAGTATGATGTTTGTGACACTTGAAACACTTGTGGTCAATATGCGACACTTGTGGACAAGATGCAACACTTACAACACTTGTATTGATGACACTTGCGACACTATCGAAGCGAGTAATTTTGAGGTGTAACAAATGGTAACCTATCACACAAAGACACATGTATGCTGACTCATTGTTGATTGCATGCTGAATCATCATTGACTTGGAGCTTTTTGGATGATGACTTGGCAATTGGTGGATGATG
>SNQJ01S0045611.1:33153-54585 GCA_010110895.2 Picea sitchensis | reverse complement strand
ATCAAATCACATCAACATGCAATGAATCATGATAGCTAAAGTAGTCGATAATTAATTGCAAACTGATATGCAGAAAACTTGAAACAAAAGTTTGATATATTGAAAGAGAAAGTTGTACAAGACATCAACTTTCATCTCCATCTGAATCATAAATCCATAGTCTGGTTCTCTCCACCGTGATGATGATTGTTTTACAAAAAATAACCAGTATTTAAAGACTTCCCACAGGGTAAAACATCCATGTGGGAATTATCAAAACAGTTTACAGAAAATCTGGAGATAATCTCCCAAGTCTGACTAAAACTAACACCCTATAATAAAATTGTATCACAAAAACATCTCTCAAACTGCCACAGCATGCCACATTGATCATTGTAATTCGTATGCACCTAAAACGGGACAAAAATCGACAAGATTAGAGGATATTTTGTTGATAAAATTGACAGGAATCTAATTTTTAAGACTAGCTACAAAATCTTGCGATTCTGTAGTTGGCCTAAATTGAACACATAATCGTTTTAAAACCAATTCGAATCTTAAAGAATTATATTCAAACTATTAAAGAAATATTTGATTGCTAATTAGAAACCAAACGAATCATTCAAAAACTTTTATGCAAATTAAAACAAAAGAAATCGTGGTCAATCGAAAGGTAACAGAAATACATGTACTCTGTTCAATTTGTTATCACCAATTCGGGTAACCAGAATCGCTTAGATAATTTGACAGCAATGAAATCATTTTCATGAACCAATTCCAATCGACACAAACTATAACCGGTTGAACAAATCATTTATGCAATCGTTTATGTCGGCTCATCCATTAGCAAAATCATTGTTGAATCATAACGAAATCAACAAGATCGTTTTTCAAATTAATAGAATTGTATCAAACATATACCAATGATCATGCTAATCATGGCACGAAGCAATTGTTTACAAATCAAATCAGACAAGAATGAATTGAAACAGTTTGGGGTCGACAAAATCGTTATGCAAAATCGTATCAATCAACACAACCACACGATTTTTAGCAAATAGATATTTTGCACAAGTCGAATGTAATCAAAACCCAAACGAGAATATCGATTCAATACAAAACGGAGTCGTTCCTGGTAAGTCGAAGTCAACAGGGTTGTTTTGAGTCTATTAGAAGAAAATGAAACTAATTGAAATCAAACCCAATCGACTATCCTAAATCAGACGAACATAATTGATTCAAAAACAAGCCAAACAAAATAAAAAACAAATCAATTGCTTATACTAAGCTGGGCACGACAAAATCGCATAACCAAATCATAGCTACATTTGAGTTTAGTAAAATGAATCTACTGTATAGGATCCACAACATAACCGTTTTTTGAAGATCAAACTATAACAAAATCATTTCAAATGTATTAAAGCAAACCGAATCCGTTAAATTAATTCAAGCAAACTTACAGAGAAAAATTGATATTGAAATTCATACCTGTACAATCAGAAAACAACTCGGTCATGATAATCTTGAATTGATGAAGGCTGTTACCGCTTCGACATTCCTGAAGACAATCGAACCGGTGGTTTTTTGTTTCTTTTCATTGGCCTGAAGCCTGTCTCTTTCTTTTGACAGCATTGTAACTTTCTCCTCTAACGATTTGATCTTTGATTACAACAGGGGAACGTCAGTGTAATAACGCTCTAGCCAAGCGTTACATTGGATACATGATGGCTGCTCGGGCTTTGATATCACAGGCGAGGGTTTGTTTAAGTCACCAGGGGTTTCATTATGTAGCTTGATTCCCGGGTAGTTAGGATTGTTTTTGAGACAAGGGGGTAAATTAGAGACATAGTCATAGGGTTTCGTAGAGCATAGGCCATGGGAATAGGGGTACTCTTCAGTCAAGAAACGCTCAATATCAGAGTCTGATTCCTCACTTAGCACTATGGGATTTTGGTCAATGTTCTATTTAGGTTTGTTCTGGGCAAGTCTCGATATCAATCGAGCATTTTTCTTTTCTTTACTATTGACAGCATTGTTACCTCTGCCTTGCTTACTCACCGGCTTCTTGATGGCCTCAGCTTTGTATTTAGTACAAGGGTTGGTTAGGGTATCGGGTAGGTCGATCTCAGAGCAATCCGAGGGTTTGGAAGGGGGTAGAAGGATATGAAATGGCACAATTGGCCCAACCAAAGTCTCACTGACCACAACCTTGTCGATGTGAGAAGAATCTGGATTAGCAAAGCTATTTCTAGACAGAAAGGCTTGCCAATTATCGTGATGAAGGCTCAAATGGTGGACGATGATGAGTTTAATTAAGTCGTGGTGAAACATGCTGCTATCATCATTCTCGCATTTGAATCTCTTAGACATCTTGTAAAGACTATGCAAGAAGTAATGCGGCATATTCAAAGGATAGCCCATAAAATTCATCAATAAACGGAGGTGATACAGAAACACCAAGCCATACTGACCTTCATAGGTCACAAATTGTTTCACAATTACCAAAAGATCGTGCCACCTGGGTTTGAGGGTAGAAATAGGCATACCTTTATCACAGGAAACAACCTTTCTTGATACGAAATGTAATGGCCACAACATCTCATCAACTTTGGAATTTTTAAACCACCTTTGGCCTGTAGCCGACAATCCTGTAGTAGAGCTTATGAATTCTTCATTCATCTCAAGATGTATGTCATCGAATTTAGCTCTGCACCAGTCAAAGGTGAGGGCGAATTGTTGGGCAACCGAAAGGTTAAAACCCTCGAACATCTGTATAAACACCAACCAACCACTGTTTTCTAAATCCTTACAGGAATTATCGAATAGTAACAAAGCTTGGCTACCGTTTGGCTCTATGCGCACCATCGCCGCCATAGACGGGAGCACACGGTAAGCAGGGTGCACGGTCTAGGGTTCGAACAGAGTATACGCAGGGGCAGAACGCTCAAAGGATTACCCGAAAACACTAGAGGAGACCTGGGATAGGGGAAAAACATTAATGACAGAATGTGCGAAGGTGGTGGAGCTATTTCGGCCCATGCAAAATACTCATTTCCCATAGTACAACCGACGATGCATATAACGTTTCAAATCACTATGCATATATTAAAAACCATGCCATTCAATAATTAATGAAATCTATGGTAAGTCGACCCAAAAATTCGTATAAACAGAGCGTTTGCAAAGTTTTTAAAATCAAAACAATAATTAGAAATCAACACCAAGGGTTCGATCATATCAAATATGCGTTGTGTGGTATGATTGTGCCGAGGGTCTAATCCATAATTTTCATGAAACCAATGTGCCAACGAATTTGATCAAGATACATCAAACCACCAATAAATCAATGATTGAATCACAATCCTTAGGAAATCATCACAGTCTCATAAAAATTGAAATCATATTAACAACAAAAAATGTAAAATGAGTAAGGAATATTAGAGTCTTGCCAACTTGCGATTATAATTAAATTGGAAACACAATGAACGCATAGACAAGAGTAACCATAACAATCCAGTGATGATTTTAATGTGACTTCAAAATTAAAGTTTTCACGCTTGCAGTCGTGAAAACAAGAATAAAGGCAGGTGTGAAAATGAACAAAATAATAGTGTCGTTTTATTGTAAATATTTCGATGCAAATCAAGGGGTGCAAAAAACTGGTGTAGGCAGCTTATAAGGACAGTATAAAAATGCGAATTGGATGCCAACAGTGTCAAACTACGAACCATGCTCGATATGTCACCACGTGCACCTAGCGCCAACGACTAGGATTTACTCTGGCCTATGGAGCTTCAGGAAAATTTCATGCTCTTGTGATTACACTTCGATTTCTTAGGATAACCAGACTTCTGGATAACCGTTTATCTGTAGACAGACATTCCTCTACTACCAACGACCCAGATTAACTTTGAGACTCTCACATTCAGGGGTTTTAGTGTTATAACACTTTTGTTCTCCTGAAGTGGTCGATGTCGGACTGACCACGATGTATAACCAATGGTTAGGGAGGCTCCTAAGTACCCTCAGATATACGACTCGCGTTACTTGGTGATCGGTAATTGAGACAGGGTTTAACGGTGGGACAGATCCCGTGTTCATGGTTAGGGAAACTACTAGATGACGGTCAACCTCACTGGTAACTGAACCAACAAGTTGCCTTCGATGCCTTTGGATGTTGCAGTGTTTATTCACCCCAGATCTCTGGACTCCCAAAGTCCCGAACACTTAGCTCCTTTTTTAGTGTAGCGAAGGGTTCCATGGGCCTAGTCCTATGGAATGTTTTCAAGCTCTAGAGGCTACACTCTTTACTCTTAGAGATATTTGGTTAAGGTTATGGGCATGAGCCCATGGTCTCTTGGACAACTGGTTTGAAGGGAGTTCCCTCCAATTTACATAAATTAATCTCTAAGACAGGGAGAGGTATTTTCGAAGCATCCTAGAGGCCAAACTTGTCACCTTACACCCATTCAAATGCACCAACTTACAAAAGATTAGTAAGAATTATAACCATTAATTTCACGTGAGGCACAATTAATCACAATTACATACATTCAAATCATACATTTCAATCCAAGTGCATGAGGTAAACAAAATACTTATCTATTACAATCGATCACTGACCGACTGACTATGGGTATTCGCCTCTCCACCCAACCGTAGGCTCATAGGCATTCATTCTTAGCGCTCCGGCCACCCTCGTGCCAATCCATGATATCACTAGGGAACTTTTGCGGTTTCTCATAGATTCTTTCTCTATCATAGCCTCTGTGAGGTTTATCATATGCTCCCTCAACATCAAGCTCGTGACCTTCTGCTCAGGTCAGGTTTTATGGGTTCTCTCTGGTAACGAGAGAAAATTAATCTTCCAATTCTTCTTCTCAGCTGGAGAGCCTCACGAGCTCTTCCTCTTTCTCTCTACATATCCAACTCGCACACCCTCTCCCCGGTGTGTCTCTTTCTTTTCTGCCTTCGTGTGTAGTCTTTCATGCCTTTTTTCTCCCCAGGAAGGTTCTAGACCTATCCTATTCCTTCTGTCAGAAGAAACTTGGGTCACTCTGGGCCTGTAGGAAAAACTACCCTATGTGGTACTTCGGGCCAATAGTTTTCTATCCATTCAACTGGATCCTCCATGCTTCCATTCATTGGGGTAGTTTATTGTTCAACTACCAGTCCTTTTCTCATTAACTGATTTTTACTTGGAATCAGGATAAGGCTTATTATTTCAACAAAGAGAATTTGGGGCCAATTTGACATAGTGAAGCCTCTCTATAGTTTCCTCACTCTTTCCTCTAGTGATATATTGGCCAGTACTTCAAGGCTTCACCCCCACAGTCAGTTATTAGCAATCTAAACAATAATACATTTACATTTTTCCCATTCGATAGCATGGTGATCATAATTAATGATTAATAACAATTTGGGGGAAACAGTGGTGTTACAATCCCCCCCCGCCCTAAAAAGGAACATCGTCCTCAATTTTATTTCTCAGTAACACCTTCCATGCCTTTTCCATTCAGCTGCTTCAAAAATCTTGATCATCTTTCTTGGGTAGGTCCTTTCTAGAATCTTGGCCTTTGTCACCTACCTTCAATAATCTTGGACAACAAGCATATTAATCACAATTTATTGTGAAAACATTTTACTGTTGTTCAAAATTCAAGAGGAAAAATTTCATAATGTAGCACAATACTTGTCTGTGCAGTTTGTGGATTTACATCCACATGGCTCTCTTGTTATCTTGGGTCATTGTTTTTCCTGGAAATACTCATTGTGTGCATGATCCCAATCAATTGTGTATGAGAATTATCAAAATCCCTTCTTCCTTGCGGTCACTCACCCTCCAGGCCCAGGCTCATGCATCCCCTTCTCTGCTATACAGTCCCTCGGGTGACCCATATATCCTTACCAAGGCTTTCTCGCATAACAATATTTATAGATAATTCTTTGAGCCTCACAATCGAGGCATCCCTCAGAATTTCTCTGCTGAGGAATCCCTCTGACTTGTGTTTCCACAACACAGCATATTCTAGGGAGATCATGGCTTACCATAGGGTTCTCCTGTCTCAACAGTAGGCCCGTTCATGATTTCCATGTTGACAGCCTTAATCTGTCCTCCCTAGACAGATATTTTTCATCTCACCTGTATCACAGGTACAAAGAAATTATGGGATATTATCATCAATTACAAATTCATAATTTTCTTGCAAATTTGTCACCAACAAATTTCCAAATTCCACATTTATTTTCATATATGTTGCACACAGGAACTAGATTCACAAGTATGGGACTTTCCTCCCCATAGTAGTTTAGCTCAACAAGCAATTGGTCTTCCTTATGGGATTACAATACTACTATATCCAAGACCCTTTTCTTCATGCAATTTCAACATTCCTCAACCAAACAAAGTGTTAGTTTTCCTACACATTATATTTTCAAAACTATGCATACTGATAGTCCAAGTCATTTTCATCTATTCAAGGGTACAAGAAAAAAGGATATATCATTATTTACGTATGCATCCTTTCAACACACTAAATTTTCCCAATGCAATTTTACTTGTGGAACGAATTTAATCCATGTGCCAATATTTATGGCTACATTCATACTCAATGTACCCTTACGTTTGGTTAAAGTTTGTCATACTTATGACAAGCACCTCGCCACGGTGCTTTGGAGCTCAACCAAACTCTCCACCATAGGTTTAATCATTCTCATTCACTCTTACAGCAGGACTATGCTACCTGCTATAGGCTTGTCATGATCCCAAATCAGTACATATGAAACTTAAAGTTTCTCTTGAATGAACCCAAGCATTCTTCCTTCATTAGTAACCATGGTGTCAACACTCATGGCCACCCAAAATTATATTTTCTTTAAAACCTATACAAAGCAAGTAGAGTATTGGAAGGTCCTCCTTCCTTAATGGGAAATCAATTGTCTACCCTCTTATGCAAACATGCATTTCCTCAACGCATTCCATGCAATGTGCTAACTATGAGCACATTTATTCCCAATCTCCCTAGAATGGTAATTGTACCCATGGTAGTCCTTACTCATGCATTTTCTTGCAAGGATTATAACTCATTCTTGACTGGCATAAACTTCATCTCTCTATTGTTCAGATTCTTCTTTCCTGAATCTTACCCCGCTTGGGTATCAATGGAATACCATAGCCACTAAAAACTTATTTGCATATCTTTAAGATAATGAAAAAAATTCAGAAGAGATTCTTACCAAATTCCTTCATACCTTATGCCACATAGGTATGAACATTTTTATACCTGCTCCGGCTTCTAGCACCCTCTTTGATATTACCTCATCAATGGTTCTTTATGGGGACTTTTAAAGTCCCTTCAAGAATCTTTTAAAAACAACCTTCTCATAGTCATCGTCTGCTTGAGGTTGTACATCATTGGCAACTGTCTTTCTCAACATCTCCAATTTCTTTCTACATGTGACATACATCACAAATATATTATTCGCCATGTAAAATAAAAATGCTTGTATCATAGGGTTCAAATCAATAAAAAAAAATTAGAAATTCCCCAACGTATCTCTATGCACTCTACCACATTACTCATTAATGTGTTAGCTAGTGCAGTCCCGATCAAATTTTTAGTTGTATTCCATGATCATACAACCATCAACATGCTTATGCCAAAACACTTACCTACATTAGTAAATCAATCTCTTGTACCAGCGAAATACAATAAACAACAAGGAAGGGGTAAAGGAACTCTTCCCTCGTCCAACTCCTTCTACACTGCCCTGGACTTTCAGTCCAAATGAGTTTTTTTCCAAGGCCTCACTACCTTTACTTATCATGACTTAACCAATCCTATTCATTTAAATATGATTATTTATTCATTCTCCCTTTTTCCAATTGTACTTGTTCCCACAACTTCTCTTTTAAGGCTTACAACTTTGTTAAACAATTCAAAGTTCTTAGGGTGAGAAAAGGGTTCCTCTTTTTCTCCTTATTTTCTTATGAATTCTAATTTTTATTATGATCTCCATGCTCTGTTCCTTGAGAAATATTGGTTAGGTTCACCTCAACCTTCTTGGTAAATCAACATGCTATAACAACAAACCTTTTGTTCACAATGGATCATGAACCCGTGCATTCTGCACATTACCATTCAATTATCAGAATAGTCAACATTCATTTGTTAGTCTTCCACTCATACATTTTGTTTTATAATGTAATCTAGGATTCTTATATAAATAGGCTTGTAGCTCACTGCTTAATTCTCAACAGTCATTAAGGTTGTGATTTTGTTCTATTGTCAGAGTCTTTACCCTGTTCCTTCACAGGGAGATCCCTCAACATGAAACTTCCTATTGCATATTCTTCACTAGTTGTGATGGACTCAACTTTGAGTTAGCTTCAGATATGTACCAAATATTTCCATAAGGAATATAAACATGCATATTTACTTTAAAATCATTCAACTCATGATTGCTCACAATAATCCTCATAGGCATAATCATTTTGCCTCTTATCTTGACAACAGGGCATCCTTTCTCATTTATTCTTGCATCATGCATGTGCATTACTTGCACATTTAATATCATTCACCCATATCTAGAAAATTCACAATGCATTAGATCAGTGCACTCAAGCATATACAGACATAGCCAAACATGCATCATGCAAGCTCATTGCTTGTACCTTTTCCATGTCATTCATACACATGGACATATCAGACTTTCAGATCCTCCTTCCAAGGATCTTCCAATCATTCTTATGAAAAATATCATAGAGACACTAAACACTGAGCTTCCCTCTTAATTGAGAGCTTGAAGTCATATTATTATTTTAAGCATGTATACATATATTTTATATATGTAGGTGCATCTATTTCACCTTTTTACCTCATCCATTCACATTGATATTTTAATTTTAATATTAGTGTTCTTTAGTGAGAGATTACAGTCACTCATATGACTAGTCTCATAGTCATAATTCATATTGATGTTTCCCTCTCTACATGGAAATAACCAACAAGGGTCACTTTTTCCCTTTCTATTGTAAAAACCTTCCATAATTTAGAATTCAGATGGGTAGTTATTGTATCACTCAAAGTAGTAAGATAACCATTTTTAGTCTCTTCTTCATGCCTCAGTTCACTCTTGGTCATCAGATCTCTACAAGGGAATCTTTTCCTAAACTCCCTCTTATAGCTATTTGAGTGTACTGAGCCATATCCATATGGATACCATCCACTTCTGGATGTCAACCTAACCCATTGGTCATCTAGAAATGCACTAATACTTCCTCTACATCATTCAGGATCAACATTTCATTAATCCTCCCATCTTATCCTTATAAGGCACTGTGTACTCAACATCATGAAACTTTTACTTATGTTGCCATAGTCAAATCATCACTAACCATATGATCTATGACATCACCATATTTTTCATTCAAAGACATACTATAATAAGTATATATACATGTCATATGCATGATCTATCTTTGCGATATGCATTTTAGCATATCTTCATGCACCAAGCATTATACCCATGTCCGCAGTGCAGATGGGTGCCACTTAATTACCTCTTTCATTTTCATTCATATACCTACCCTTAGTTAATGGGTATTTACATTGCTTTAGCACAACCATGGGCTTTTGGATTTTCTCATGTCATTTCACTTCTTCCATGAGGTTCATTGTCAGTACTCATGACTTCTTTTATTTTACAAGGGGGAAATTACCCCAGTAGGAAGTTTTTCAGTTATGACAGGTCAAGTAGGTTGATCTCACCTATTTCCATAAGGTATCTAGGCATGGAGGATTGTAATCCCAATGCCAAATCCTTCATTCTATCAACACTTTTAATTAATAGAGGCTTCATTAAGCCCCACTTTTTAGGCAATTCCTACCACCTCTTCAGTTCATTTTCCCTCTGGACTCAAGTATCCCTTAAAACATGTTTATGTCATTTGCATCCAAGTTTTATTATTAATTCACCTTGGAATAATCCCACTTTTTAAGGAATGACTATCATTTCCCAAAAGAAATGAAAGTCTTCTTCTGCCACATTATAACATGATTCAATCTTGTTGGGTAAAATCCCAACTAAATTTTAATCTGCATCCTTCTCCTCAAGGACCTTATGTAGATAACTCACGTACGACAATAATACTCTCAACAGGCTCATCTTAGCCTTGGAAAACTAGTCTTATGACTGTTCCCAGACCCATCCAGGCCTGTGTTTGAATCATGCTATGCTACATAGGGTAGGAAAGGGTTCCCTCTTCTTTAAAGCTTTCTAAGAAAGAAAACATAATGTCTTGACTCTTTCATGAGCCCAATTAGGATGAGTGTTGTTGCCCGCTCTAATACCACTTTGTAACACACCTGACCCCTAAGTGCCCTTTTTAGGTATGGGGCATAAACATTTATCCTTCCTTAATTATCTCAAATCCTCTTTCCGAGATCTCCATCCTCTTTTTCTCATCAAGAGATATCTAACAACTGCTACCCTGCTCGAATTCGAGCTCTGGATTGGGAGCTATGCCCTTCCAAATCTCTGAAGGAGTTATTGGTCAAGGGACAAGTGGCACCCATGTGGGTCCATCTCATTTGTACCATCCCCAGGTTTTCCAAAGTCCCAGAGTTCCCCAATGCTCCTACATCCATGGTGGAAATCCATCCATATTTAAATACAATGGTGGAACTACATCCTTTTTTAACGCACATAGTTACAAGAATTCGACGTTCGTCGTTGAACACCCCTTTTTCTTTCTATGCACATGTCCTCCAGAGTCCTGAAATCATGAAATCTCGAAGGACCCTGAAATCTTTCCATGTGGCTTTGACCTTCGACACTTTTGTCTTATCTAAGATACTACACCCCAAACCTGTAGAGTCCCGAATTCCTGGACTCTCGAAGGTCAACACTTACATGTGACAATGCATTAAATGCAGGGGTAGGGATAGGTGGGTTCGGTCCTTCGACCAAGTTAATCCCCAACGTCCCACCACCCCAATTTTTCCAAAGTCCTGAACTCCCGGTGGCTCTGGGTACTCCACCAGCTGTTAGGCCATGTGGGCATGCACCAAGGGGTTGAAACATGGCAAGCCATAGAGATGACACGTGGGCCCATCAATGGGTGACACATGTCACTTTCTAATGGGAAAACATGATCTATGAAAAGAAGGAATCAGGGTGACGCATAGCATGTTGAATGTGGGTCCACATCACCCTGGGTGGTGTCAACGTGCCATGTCACTTTGGTATAATATCCCTCCAATGCCCCTTATATCCCATGGTCAAGATGTGTCCATGTAGATCCATAGATCTATGGCCTCTCTTACTTCACAACTTCAGCGTTCGGGGGATCCGCTATGTAAATTCCTCTTTGCTCTCAGAGTGGTTAGCATTGCACTGACCACGACTTAGATCCAATGGCCAGGAAAGGTCCCGAAGCATCCTCAGATATACGGTTCTCTTCACTTCATGAGTTCAACGTTCAGGGGTTCTACCTGCTTTACACTCCTTTTCTCTCAGAGTAGGACTTCGTTGAAGTGATATACACTAATCCTTCCCCTAGTTGATTGGACAGTTGGGAGAGGTTCTCAGTATACTCCCCAGATCAATGACTCACAACTCTAGCTCAAGGGTCCCTTCATCTCAATGTTAGGCCACTCCTATAGGGACACTTATCATCCCAAACCCCGCTGACAATATGCGTGGCATCTGCCTCGGGTTACCGACACCTCTTTACTATGTCACAAAGCCACCACACATGGCATCACCGTTTCTCGCCGCGTGGACCCCCACATTCTCTCGATGTGATACACACATCCCCATGATCAAATGATCGATAGGGGTCTCGAAGGATCCTTAGATCGACGACCCGCAGTGCTTCTCTGGGCTCCTGGCTTCAAAGCTTTCCATGCCTTGAACCACACTTCCTTCTGGATTTATGAACTCTGAACACGTGAAGGAATTTGATCAATGGTCCATGTGTCCTCTACAATGGGCGATCAATATATACTCTGAACTTCAGGAGTTCTCGACCAAAATCATAACACACCTTAGATCTTTCAGAGCACCGAACTTCGAACCACGCTCAATCTGTCGCCACGTGCACCTCGCGCCAACGACCAAGATTTACTCAAGCCTACATAGCTTTAGGAAACTTTCACACTCTTGCAATTTCACTTCGATTTAGTTGGATAACCAGACTTTCGGATGACCGTTGATCTGCGGACATGCATCCCTCTACTACCAATGACCCAAATTAACTTCATGACTCCAACATTTGGGGGTTCTGGTGTTATAACACTTTTGTTCTCCCAAAGTGGTCAATGTCAGACTGACCATGACATAGATCCAATGGTCAGGGAGGCTCCTGAGTACCCTCAGATCTATGGGTCGAGTTACTTCACAACCGATGAGTGAGTCATGGTTTAAAGGTGGGACATATACCATGGTCATGGTTAGAGAAACCACCAAATGTCGGTCAACCTTGTTGGTAACTAAACTAGAAGGTTTCCTTCAGTTCATTTGGACATTACAGTGTTCATTCACCCTGGAGCTCCAGACTCCTGGAGTCCCGAAAACTTAGCTTATTTTTTAGTGTAACAAAGGTTTCCATAGGCATGGTCCTATGGAACTTTGTCAAGCTCCAGATGATACACTCTTTAAATCTTATCCAAGATTTGGTTAAGGCCATGGGAATGAGCCCATGGTCTCTTGGACAATTGGTTTGGAGCACCTTACAATTTACAGAGCTTAAGTTCTAAGACAGGGAGAGGTATTTTCGAACTAGCCTAGAGGCCAAACTTGTCACCTTACACCCATTCAAATGCAACAGATTATAGAAGAGCAGTAATAATTATAGCCATTAATTTCATGCGAGGCACAATTAATCACAATTACAAACATTCAAATCATACATTTCAATCCAAGTGCTAAGGTAAATGAAATGCTTATCTATTACAGTCAATCAACAACCAATTGATTGTGGGTGTTCGCCTCTCCACCCAATTGTAGGCTTAGAGGCATTCATTCTTAGAACTCTAGCCACCTCTATGCCAAGCCATGATATCACTAGGGAAATTTTGTAGTTTCTCAGAGATTCTTTCTCTATCACAGCATCTGTGAGGTTTATTAAATGCTCCCTCAGCATCAAGCTCGAGACCTTCTGCTCAGGTCATGTTTTCTAGGTTCTCTCCAGTAATGAGAGAAACTTAAACTTCCAGTTATTATTCTCAGTTGGAGAGCCTCACACACTCTTCCTCCTTCTCTCTTCATATTTGGGTCGCACGCCCCCTTCCTAGTGTGTATCCTTCCTGCCTGCCTTTGTGTGTATTCTTGCATGCCTTTTTCTTTCCCAGGAAGGTTCTAGACCTATTATGTTCCGTCTGTCAAAAGAAACTCGGTTCAGTCTAGGCCTATAGGAAAAACCTCCCTCTATGGTACTCTGTGCTGACAATTTTCTATCCCTTCATCTAGACCCTCCATGCTTCCATTCATTGGGGTAGTTGATTGTTTCACCACTAGTCCTTTTCTCATTAACTGCTTTTTCCTTGGAATCAGGATGAGGCTTATTATTTCAACAAATATAATTTGGGTTCATTTTGACATAGTAAAACCTCTATATAGTTTCCTCACTCTTTCCTCTAGTTATATCATGGCCAATACTTAAAGGATTCACCCCCACAGTTAGTTATTGACAATATAAACAATAATAAAATTACATTGTTCCCATGCCATAGCATGGTGATCATAATTAATGATTAATTACAAGGTGGAGGAAACAGTGGTGTTACAATTTTCTTATATGCTCATGGAGTATTTATAGCCATGTACGTGAATGCCAAATGTAAGCTAGGATTGTCTATTGGATTTCATGGGAATTTAGTCCTTGTTTGACAAGCTTTGTTTATGAGTCACTAGTCAATTGATTTGCATAACTTTTGTGTATTGTTGAATATATTTTATGAATAAAACTCCACAAAGGACTAATTTGGGGTTTTACTTTAATGATTTATCAGATCTTGGGATCTCCAAGCATGATATTTTTAAAGTATCCCCATCAAATTCTTTCAAGTAATGAATGCATAAATCATTTAAAGTTCTTTGAGATGATCAAAATTACTTCATCTTTTTGTTGTTGTTGTGAGAAGATATGGATGTATCCTCTACTTGTATGTGATTTATAGGGTTGCATAAATGATGTTCTATATACATTTATTATGATGTTGATGTCTTCCTTCAATATTTTTATTGAGAAGAAGTTATTCTTTGTACATAAATAGCAGATCTGGTTATCAAGAATCATTCCATACACAAATCAAAGCAGTAAAGATCTGGGTTTTGTTGTCTAACATTCTCCCTAATCCAAGATATCCAAGATATATCTTTTAGCCAAAGAGGACTACTACCTCTATAAAAATGTAGGGGGATTCATATCCTCGTGAGGTTGTTGTTTGGACCTTAACAGATGTAGAAATTCAACAATTTTGGTGACCATACTGGGGAATGGTTTGTTTTCAAGATATATGAGGTTTTGTTTCATATCTAATTGAAGGACCACAGTCTCCATGATTCAAAATTTTGAAAATAAGATTCAAGAATACTTGTTCTAAATGCATGGGGTTAATGAAAAGATTATTCAGAGATGTTTGAATAACCTCAAAATGAGCCAAGAAGCACAAAATATCCAGGAGGATGAACTCTCTCATGATTCCATTGAAAGAACTCTTAAAATCCATATAAATTCCATTGGAAAGATTCAAGAATCTCAAGAAAAAACCTCATGGAGGCTCCACCAAAGAACCTCATTCAATTCATGATGCTCATTTTCCTTATTCACAAATCCGATCAATGGATTTACAAAACTCAACAAAACATATAATTATCGAAAGAATGAGGTGATTTCATAGAACCCCTTTAAATCTACCAAAAATAGATTTTAAGATGCCTGGTATTCCTATTGAAAATTTTTCCACATTGTTTAGGAATATTTCAAAGGATTCAAAGAAAAAATTGTTTAGATTCAAAAGCATATGTGATGTTTTCAATCTCACTGAAGAAACTGTTACATGTCGATTATTTTTACAAACTCTTCTTGGGGATTCTCTTGAATGGTACCATTCATTGTTGCCTAATATCATTACCAGTTGGGATATGTTGGAAACTTTATTTGTTAAAAATTTCATTCCATGTGTTTATGTTGATGATTTCAATGTTTCTTCCCACCCAACTTCTCCCATATGGATGCAAGATAATAAATATTTTATCCTCTCATATACTCCATATGAAGATCTTTCAAGCAACAAGGTTGAAAATGAAATTGAGGAGCCTCCACCCAATGCACAAAATGATTTCATCCTTGCAACAAATGATGAAAAGTCACAAGAGAATTGTCAACAAGAACAATTGGTGGAAGAAATTAATCTTGAGAACAATGATGAGAAATATTTCCACTGCGTAATGGAAGAATGTTTTCAAGACATTGCCAAGGAATAAAAAATATTGCATGTAGTTAGTGATAAGGAGAAAGATGAAAGTATGTTAAAATTGGAAATTCCTTATCTAATCAAAGATATAAACATTATTAAGAAACCGAAAATTGACTATATTGAATCATGGTTTCAAAGCATTGTTGGCCAAGCAATTCCATCATAATCTCAACACATCAGGTTCAGTTTTTTTCAGTACACTTAGAGGATGCCCCTAACTCTTTGCTACAAGCTCTAATATGTTCACTAATTCTGGAGTTCATTCCAAAGATTAAATGGATGCTTGAATGGCTCCATTGGAAATCTACCTACACCTAACATTGTTCCTTTCCTTCAAGTAGGATAGGGTAGGTAGATATTTTGTGTACATAAGTTTGTTGTTTTAGTCCAAGTTTTACATAACAAAGCAGTTGCTAAGTGGAGGTGATATTTGAAGTTAACTCCATGGAAGAGGAATTACAAGAATTCATTGTGAAGATGAATCCATAGCCCAATGGAGAAGGTATTTAGTCTTCAGATTATTGTGTTCTCAACAACCCACAGGGGCTCACTGTCCCTCATTTGGTTCTAGTTGTTGACAAAAAAATTGGTCACCTCTATTTGCCTGCTCCTGGAATAATAATAGAATTGATATTAAAAGAAGAAAATTTGGAACGATTATAAGTTCATGGTGTATGCCATAGTCACAGCTTCATCACACATTTTGTGGATTCAAAATTTGAGTTCGCATGCTCAATATATCCAGGTTTACGTATAAATGCCTAAAGATCACTTCCTCAACATGCGACAAAACTAATTTTTCTTGGAACTAAGAATTCTTGGAACCATGATCATTCTCATGGAACCACACCATTTCTTGGAACCATTTATTGTCTTGGAACTTCACTTAATTACCATACTTGATCTTATTTCCACTCTTCCACATCTCCACTCTTTTCTCACTCTTCTCTTATATACTTAGATTATTTTTGAAATTCTCCATTCCTCTCATAACTCCCTCTCCTCTCTTATATTCTTAACACTTATTTTTATTTCCATTTTTTCCTCACCTCTCCTTATCTCTCATCCCTTATTTAACATTGTGGGTTCATACAAAAATTTTCATCCATCCCACACCTATGATAGAAAACACATCCCATCCCACTCCTTATTCCTCCATCTCACTTCCCCATACTTCATACTCCCCTCTCGCCATACTTAGATTATTTTTCTAAAAAAATTTCACTACGGGTTCATCACCTCCATAGGTTCATACTCCTTATCTCTCCATACCTTCCAACCCACCTTCCTCATGACCTCCCTCCATACTCTCTTTACATCTCCCACACTTAACCAATTTATCCTAAGTTTCTCCCATTATATCATTAACCAATCAAATCACTCCACATGACAACCAATTATTTCATGACCTATGGCAACTCTATTAACCATCGAGAGGATGAAACATGACAACAAATGAAACCATGACATGTGACAACCAATTGGGTGGTGACATGTTCCATCTCCCACACTTAACCAATTTATCCTATGTTACTCCCATTATATCATTAACCAATCAAATCACTCGACATGGAAACTAGTTATTTCATGACACATGACAACTCTATTAACCAGTGGGAGGATGACACATGGAAGCAAATGAAACCATGACATGTGGAAACCAATTGAGTAGTGACATGTGGTAGTTTGTGGTAACCTATCACATAGTGACACGTGGATGTTGAATCACTTTTGACTCATCAATGATTGGACGTTGAATCATCCTTAACTTGGTTCTTGTTGGATGATGTTTGTATTAAATCCATCCTATCCATGCTTTCATTGCAAATTTCACCAAGAGAATCAAGGTGGTCTAGAACTTCACCTGGCATGGGGATCCATCAAATTTATGTATTGTGTTCATGGTATTATAGTGCATTGAATTTAGGTGGTGGACTAGGTCTATGTAGTATAGGCATTTTGAGAGTGATCTATCTAAATCTGGATTTGATATGCCTTTAGGTTGCCAAGCTAGACTATGTATCTCTTGAATGCATACAAGGGTAAAATCATGAATGTGGGTAACACATTCATGATAATTGGGGCTAAAAAATTGCTAATGGTTAATTCTCGGTCGAATAAATGACACACACACTTTCTGTCGAAATATTTTTTCAGCCAAAAGTTAAATATATGGCACCCTTGGAGTCCATGCATCGGGTACGTTTCCTGAATGTTTGTGTCTAACAACACGATTTTTGGTCGAAATTTTGTTTATATATATCGGATGAATTGATCAAGCCACATTTTGTCTCCTTTCATCATCTCTCATCTCTATTCCAATGACAAATACCAGTGGAACAACACTCGAACTATCCTCTAGTGACAAAGACTAGTGGAGCAACACCTGCGTGAGAAATTTAGCACTTGAGTGAGGGAGAAGTTAAGGTATGCTTAGTTTTATTCAAATCCTAATACAAGTATCACTTTTGATCTCACAAGGGCATATAGAAATTACACTAATCAACCAATAGAAAACAAATTTATTTCTACTCTTAAGAAGGAATTTTTGTTATCATGGAAAATAACTTTTGGCTATAACATTAATGAAATGTGTAGTTACTGAATTTGGATTACTTACTAACTAAGGAACCTAATTTCCATTATTTATCCAACTTGATTCTTCTACGCATCATCATTATTTATCTATCAAAGGGGAAAATTAAATGATTCTTCTCTTACACAAATAATACTTTTGGTCTCTATTACAAAGAATGGAGTTGGTGAAACAATTTAATCCCAATCCACTACTTCATAGACCATATTCCTCATACAACTACTAAGAACATATACAACCTCACCTCGCCATGACTATGAATGACCAAACCCCAATAGAAAACCTACAATACACAAGGTCACAAATAGCATGGAAATTATTGTCAAGACAATTTGAGCATAAGCAACAACAAGCATCACCGAGACCAAACACTTGAAGACAAAACCACTATTTGCAAGACCACCAACAAAATTAAAATTGAACCTTACAAGCGACCTCATAGTGCACAAGCTTACTCAATTTGGTATCTAGTTTCAGTGCTAACCAGAAGCATACTTAATGTAACTCAAATCACCACCTAGAAGAATACTCAACCTAGTATCCCATTTCAATGTTAAGCATTAAACCTACATTGCATACAATAAAGGCTCTACTATCCATGCTAAACATCTTTCTATTTGTTGATGTGTTGCATTCTTATTATGAGCTTTATAGTAAGAATTTGGTAATAGAACTCCTTTGTATTTTAGAAAATGAAAGATTGGTGCATTGTACACTTGTGAAAAAGTCCATGTTCAATTTGCAAATGTTATTTTCAAGGTCATATGGAAATTGAGTGTCTATCTAGAATATTCTAGCTTGGTGGTATTAATGATTATCAGACAACCAAGATTATTTCATATGTTAACTACTATTAGGTAAAATAAGTGTGGCATTTATTTTTTATTCATAGTCTTTGTTGTATGGTCTCGATTAACATTGGCGAGGCTTAGATTTGTTCCTTTTTTTTCCTAGTTTTTGTTAATTTTCTTTCCAACTTAAATGCATTTTTGTAGAAATAGCAGACATTTCTTGTTCATAAAATCCTTTTGACCAACTTATGGAAATCATAATTCTTCTTTCCACATGAAGTGATAATGAGGGATCTCCAATAAATGAGTAAATGTGATGGAGATGCTACCTCTATGAAGACTTGCGATTTATCACCACATACATACACACATGTTGTACTTGCACACTGATATTATGTAAAATGAATATTTGCTACCTGTTATTTGACTAATTGGGGATTTGATAGGTGTAGTGCATATATTACCATGTTTTGTATGAAAATGAATATATTTCAAAATTGTATTGAGGTTGTGCAGTAGACAGTGAAAACAACACAATTTTTTATTATGAACTAACAATGTCTAAATGTGACTCTTGAAAAAAGTTACCATTCTTTATGTCATCAACCATCTTGTAAATTAATTCTAGAGTATCAAAACTTGCTCAAGATTTTTAGATGCAAATAAAGAGTTCTTCAAATAGATCTTAAATTGAAAGAATAATTGATAATCATTGATCATCGTGATATGTCAAGATGTAAATAAATAATCCTTCAAGATCCATATAATGATAAATGCTACATTGAGAAGAGGCTTACCTTTTAGTATTGTCATTATAACCAATGAGGACGTTGAGAATGTACTGAAGAGGAACTGTAGGAGTTATGGATTGTGTAAAATGATCCATTTTACAATATGACTTCCTACTAGAAACAAAAACAGGGTAAAACATATCCCTAGAACAACCATCAGTAACAATGTGTTGTTCATCTATTACTAACTTTAGCTAGTGTTTCATTTGCGAAGATCCATCAGTAACAATGTGTTGTTCATCTATTACTAACTTTAGCTAGTGTTTCATTTGTGAAGATCCATTTTGACTACCTCCTCCACCAAGAGGATAAAAAAATCCCTCAAGTCCATGACCAACATGATTTCCTCGTTGCTATATTTTGCAATTTTGGAATTTTCAATAGCTTATGTTAGTCCTCAGGGGTAAGAAACCAAATAATATGTTTGGTGATTACCTTGTCAAAAGGAAGGAGGGCCTTTTGATAGGCTAAATGCCTTTAGTCCTTTCCAAGATAAAGCATTAAAGTTCCAAATATCTCTATGTAAAAATATTTTTTCTACTTAGTTTATGAGCTTGGAACCTCGAGAGTTCAACAATGCATTTGTTCTGATAATTCCAACTCCAAATTGGGAATCATGCAGGATACCATCCTAATTGGATCTCAAAGTAGTTCCACTTAATCAATTCAACAAAAAAATTCCAATACTCCCAAATTCTTTTTTAGATAAAGGATTTAAAAATTCAAAACAAGTGAGGGATCAAGATTATATCACACAACCCAAAAAAACCACACACTTTAAGCACATGTTGAGCTAAAGTAAATGAGTGTTTTAAGAGGACCTTCCAATTCATAGAGCCTTCAAGACATCTCACCACCCACTCAACATCAATCATGCATCCTTGTGTAGAAACATCAATAAGAACCAAACCCCCTCCTCCTTTGGGCATAATATAAAAGACCAAGTAGCCAAAGGGATCCCTCAATCTTTTCCATAGAACAAAAAAATGTTCTAAGTGCATCGAGCACCAAAAACTCGATAGCATCAAAAAAGTTAAATTTTTTGACACCATATGGAGTAGCTTAAGGTGTATCAACATTTTTCATTCTAGACTTCAATTATTTTATGTGTGTTACAATATCTGAAACAGTTACATTTTTTTTCTTCTTTGTTGCAGTGCCTGTGTGGAGGGAAAAGTTTCTTAGCCAAAGCCAACAAGTAGATGTTCTTGTAATTAATATCGTCCTTTTGTTTTCATTAGGTATTAAAACACTTGTGCTATGACTTAATGATGCTTAACACCTCTTCTTCACTATAGATGAGGGACATTTTTTTATCATTGGGTTTCCCATTTTCAATCATATATGATTTCATAATTGGTTGATTTGTTTTCAGAACTAGATCACTGACCCACTTGAAATAGAATCCCAAACTTCTAATACATCAAACTAAGATTTTGTTTGAACCAAAGATCCCATCCAGTGAATGGTTCTCTACCTGAATTGCTAATTTGTAACACTTTTGCATGTTAATCCATGAAGAATTAGCGGCTTGGTAAGTTGTGTTGTCTGTTTAATTTTTCCTTAATTATTCATGACATCTATGGGAATGGAACTCCTAGTGGGAAATTCCAGTAACTTATGGTCGAGGCCACTCCCCTATAATTAGCCTTGTAATAATTTGGGATATAATGATTATTAAGGTCCATATTAGGTCAGAGTTCCTATCATTACAAGAAAGAGATGAAAAAAAGTTTGAAAACAAATTGGGTTCAACTATAATCAATGTTGACATCCTCCATTTAAATAGA